>CM077153.1:247893067-247900567 GCA_039583875.1 Platanthera guangdongensis
AAGCCGTCAGATCATGACTTCATAATTCAAAAACCGTCTGGTCGAGCATAATAAAATCACTATATCTTCCACATTTTAGTAGGTCTCCTAAACCTACTACTAGGGTGTCCTAAAGCTATGTGAAATTACGATTTTGCCATGTAACTCTTAAAAAATCGGACGACTGGCTTTTAAAATTATATTTAAATTCAAACGCGGCTAACTGGTTTCGATCCCAGCACCTGAAGGAAAAGAGGAACAACTCTATCTAATGAGGCGAGGAGACGACTGTGATAATAATTCAAATAATTTATACTTATATTGTTATATTTTATGTATTTTTATATAAAAATATAAATATAGGTATAATATAATTCATTATTACATATAAATATGCTATATATAATAATTATATATATTATTCATTATATATATATACATTTATAATTATAATTTTAAATTTTGTTATTTACAAAATTAATTTTATTTTATCTTTTTCTTAAATTATCATCGTGGGCGGGCAAAGCCCGGCGGGGGTCGGTCGAGTACAGTTGCACGAGGTCATAGTAGCGGTCCGGATACAGTCGTGCGGGGTCGTAGGGTCGAGCTGGGTACTATCGCGATTGCCAGTAGGGGTGGAGACCCGTGTCGGGCACTCGTATATATATATATATACATATATATATAGAGAGAGAGGAGGAATCATGTACCGATGCTATTAATGTGTGAAGATGCGAACATCGCTCCTTTGTCGTCCAATTGGGTAGCTACCGTACCCAATCAGAAGATCACTAAAATCTAGCACCGCAGCCGGCACCGACGACACTATGATTTTGGAAATTTTCTTCGTAGCATTGTCGCCAGCGACCTTGGGCTCGCCAGCCTCTGGCCAGCCGGTGGCTGGCGAGCCCGAGACCGCCAACACTAGTGCTACTTTCAGGTTCGTCGCATACTTCGTGCACACGTTTATTCGCATAGGGACAGCCCTCTATATATATTTCTACCATATATAAAGATATATCAAACTCATAAATTAAAAACTCATTGAAACGATTGTGGCCATCGAATCCGTCTTCATATTTCATAACCCGTCCAATCTTTTATGATTAAAATATTTTAAATGACTCGACCTCCTAAAGCTACAGCCCATTGAGGGATGAGTTGAGAGAGAGGGAGAGAGATAGGAGAGAGAGAAAGGGAGGGAGAGAGAGAGAAAGACAGGAGAGAAGGCGGTAGAGTGGTAGGAGCCAGGTGGAGAGAGGGAGGATAAGCTATGAAATTATTATATTATTAGGGGCGACAGCTATTATATTATTTGGATTATATTATTTATATAAAGATATATCTAATAATAGTATATATTATTATATATATCGAGAGAGAGAAAGAAAGGAGAGGGGGAGTGTGTGGCAAAGAGGAAGAGAGAGATGTTGGGATAAGAAAAGAGTGATGGAGAGAAATTAAATTTTTTATGTCTAATTGTATATTGTTTTACAAAATAAAATTTGTAATATTGATGTATATTTTTTACGGTCATTTTGAATACTCATATATGCATATTTTTTTACGGTCATTTTGAGTAGTTATAAATATACATACATACATACATACATATATATAAATATATATATATATTAATACATACATATACATGTATCTGTATACATATACATATACATACATATATCTATATATATTAATACAACCCATCAGCCCAGTCCAAAATCAAGTCTAAAATCGTGCAAATGCAAGCCCGTCAACAAGAACAACAAAGCACAGGCCCATATGCCAGCCAAGAAAACCCACTGACCCACCAGGTTCAGGCCCACAATCACAACATAAAGGAGGAAAGTTATATATACTCGAAAAGCAACAGGGAACCGGCGGTGTGGGACTAAATCCCTCCTGGGATTAATACAATCCCAGGCGGGATTAATTAGGCGGGATTAATCCCGCCTAAGCAGGCGGGATTAAATCCCGTCGAAGATTAAATCCTGCCGAACCAGGCCATAATTTTTAAAATATTTTCTAAATACTATATAAATATTATTATATAAATATTTTTTAAATATAGTATAATAATATTTAAATATAAGCAGGTTTTCTAAATATTTAAATATAAGCAGTGCCCGCTGCGTGGCGAGCGAAGCCAGGTGCGTCGAAGCCCGCCGTCACGTGCTGGGTACTGTGGCGCATAGCCATAGGGGCAGAGCGGTCGGGTACTGTGGCGCGTAGTCATAGGTGCGGAGCCCCGTGTCTGGCACTTATATATATATATATATATATATATATATATATATATATATATATATATACAAGCAGTCGTGCACGGGGGACCCCGTGCGGGCAACATTCATCGTGGCTGCGACATTTATCGAGGGTGTGACATTTGTCGTGGGCGGCGGCATTGGTCGTGGGGGGGCGGCATTGGTCGTGGGGGCTACATTGGTCATAGGGGATGACATTAGTCATAGGGGGCGACATTGATCGTGGTTGACGACATGAGTCCTGGGGGAGACATGGATTGTGTTCGGCGACATTGGTCGTGGGCAACGACATTGGTCGTGGGGGCTACATTGGTCGTAGGGGATGACATTAGTCATAGGGGCGACATTGATCGTGGTCGACGACATGAGTCGTGGGGGAGACATGGATCGTGGGGGGCGACATTGGTCGTGGACGGTGACATTAGTCGTGGGTGTGATATTGGTCATGTGCGACGACATTTGTCGTGGGCGACAACATTTGTCTTGGAGGCGACATTGATCGTGGATGATGACATTGGTTGTGGGGGGGGCAACATTGTTCGTGGACGACAACATTGATCATGGTGGCAATATTGATCATGAGGGGCCACATTAATCATGGAGGCAATATTAGTCGTGGGCAAACTATTCAAGGTTCGGTCTCCTTTGCATGCAACCTCAATGCAGTTTCTCTTTTTGTTGGGTTAAACAGATGGAATAATATTCATCACCGTTTTTTTTCTAACTTATTAACTTAATCATATTTCATTATTTCATTTGTTCGTGCATCTTTCAATTGATTATGTGTGCTTAGTTTTTTTCAATATGCCTTCATAAAACGTTCCATTTTGTGTATTTCCAATGTTGCAACACTGGGTTAGATACTTTTGGTATCCTTATAGATAAGCACTTACAAAATGGAACAACGGAAATACACAAAATGGAACGTTGGAAAAGCATTTATTAACGTTTTCTTGCAATTCTTTCATGTATCCTTACAGAAAAGCACTTACAACAACAACTACAACAACAGTAAAATTAAGAAACTAAACCCAAGCCCAATCAACTTCTCAATCAAAAGACATGGATCTTGAAGCAAGAGAAATAAATGCAAGAAAAAGTGTTGGTTATATGTAGATCTAAAATAATTTATTGCATTTAATATCAGTTATCAAGGAAAAAACTTCATAAAGTAGATCAATAATGTCATCAGATTCAGGAAACAAACTTCAGGAAAATTTGACCATTGCTTGCTATGTAACTAGATAAAAACCATAGAAATAAAACTATCTACCAATTAAATCATAATGGAGAAAGAAGTGAGAATCTTTGAAACCATTCAGAAGCGTTTCAAAGAGCATGAAATCTATATACATCAAGAGCAGCAACTTAATGTTTGGATAAAAACCTGAAGGAGGAGATTGCAAGGAGTTTGAGTCGTGTCGAGGAGGAGAAGCTTCATCAGATGAAAAAGACAAAGAACAAAAGGTGAAAAACAAATCAGATAAAGCCAATATAATAAAAATTCGAGAATGAATTATATAGTTGTGAACACTACTAAAATTATAAGCGTAAACAAAATAGTTGTGAACACTACTAAAATTATATTTATAATCATGAATGAATTTTTTTTTAGAAAAATCACTAACTTGGACCGCATTGTTGATACAGATCAACCACATTGGCAGCATTTCTAGAACAATCCATGTAAGAGTCCTTTTTAATAAGAACATTGAGCTATGCATGTGCTTGATTCTACCACTCCAACATCTCACATTACTACTGTCTTTGCCATATTTTACCTCCCTGACAGAGGAACATTGATTTAGAATAAAAGTACACAAAACTAAAACATAGAGATAGTAAAAATAATTGTTGAAAGAGCAAATATAATAAAAGTGAAATGCTAAAGTGCAAACATTCTAAATTAGCAAAACGTGTCGAAAAAATCATTGTAATCCAATATTTGATAAAAACATAAGCCTCATTTCAAAAATTAAAAATATCACATTTGTCGCACAACATAACTATAGTTTTATCCGAAAGTTATGAAAAATCCAAAATATTACCGGAAGGAGGAGATTGCAAGGAGTTTGAGTCGTGTCGAGGAGGAGAAGCTTCATCAGATGAAAAAGACAGAACAAAAGGTGAAAAACAAATCAGAGAAAGCCAATATAATAAAAATTCGAGCAGATACTTACCAAAAAAGAAGAGCATGCTAGGAGGAGGACCTTGCCAGAAGGAGGAGACTTTCGGAAGGAGATTTTTCTCTAGCCCAACCGCGCTGCTCAATGGTGGTTTACAAAGACAGGTTGCAACTCCACAATAACCCGAACCATACAGAGGATCGAGTAAGATGATGAATCCTCTGTTTCTTCTGCTGCAAAGTTTTAAAAAAATGCAAAATGAAAAAAAAAACAGAGCAACCAAAAAATAGATAAGAGAGTCAAGAACTTGAAAGTAACTAAAATAGATAAGAGGAAAGACATTATCGACATGTTAAGAGGGCGTGTCAGAGAGCTCAAAAATTGGCAGGGGTGATGTCAATTGGCGGGGTAGGTGCTCAAAAATCACCATGGACAAACTCATCCGAAAATAAATTTCATAGCAATAGTGGCAAGAATACAAAAAATAAGTAATCATAAACATAGGCTAAAAATATATATTGGCAGACTACTAAAAGCTTAGGTTTTCTAAAAGTTTTTGTAAGAAGAGCAAGTGATGTTCTATAGATAGAATAGATAGACCTCGAAATCAAAACAAAAACAGCTTATTGAGTGTTACATGAATTGCTGATTTCAATTTTGTAAAACTGAAATATAAGTTTCTGCTATTTATAAACTGCTTATTGTTTATATGAACTGCTGAAATAGCTAACTGCATGAGTTTAGATCTATTTGAATTAGCATCATGTGAAATAACTGCTATCAAAACAGAGATAAAAATGTGTTTATGAACAAAACTTGTTGAAAAGTAGAAGATGCGTTAAAAGCATTGTTGAAAGCCAGTCCTAAAACCACAATTAGGAAAGAAAATTCATAGCTTTACCTGTATTGCTACCATTTTTCGTTCCTGAAATAAATAAAAAATAGCTAGCAAAAATAACCATCGTAACACTGAAATTGAAACCATAAAATATCTGAGAGCAGCTCAATTTCATTGTCTGAAGATAAAGTTGAAACCATACTAAAATGAAATTGAAACCTTTTTCTTATCTGAGAGTAGCTTTGGCATTGAAAAATTGATCGATCATGCTTTTGGTATTAAAAATTTGAAATAAAGAAAATAAGAATTCATTTTGATCAATATTTTAGAGAGATTCCTTCAAAATTGAAATGAAGAAAAGAAGAAACCTTCAAAACTGAACACAAAATAAGTAGTCAAAAATCCAATAATCAAGAAATTGAAGATGAATACAAAATCTTAGCATCATCTCTACTACAGTGGCACCTGAATGAAGTTGTCGAGGAGGAGCTCTCTCTACTGCCCTGGCACGTGAAATCACAAAAATCTGAGAATAATATCTAAAACAGTGGCTGTAGAAATCCCCAAATCAAAATGATCAAAATGATGAAAATCTGTAAAAATTGGAAAATTGTGCGGAAAAATTGAATAATTGTTAAAATGTATAAATAAAATTGACACTCACTAAATTGACAACACTAAAATGATAGTTATTCATCTCTATGCAATTTTTTTTATCTTGCAAAATTGGCCCCTTTTTCATTAGCTCGGAAATTTTTCTGATCTTGCAAAACCATTTATAGAGGTTAATGTGCAGAAGAAGAGAAGGATGAAGATAGATTCATGCTTCAACTTTGAGAAGACAGCTTCAACGTTGATAGGGAAAGCTAGAATCAAAGAACAAAAAGCTAGATCAGAGAAGGAAGAAATGGCATTAAGTAAATGATAAGAAAAATTTGGCGAAAATAAGGGGGCTTGAAGTAGTAGAGGATGTGAAATGGCCTTTCGAAGCAGACATGATTGCGATCTGAAGTGTGAGATGGTTTTAGGGCATGATAATATGATGGTGGAGAACGGGAGTGAGTTGAGAATGAAGATGTTTCCTTCTTTGAAGATCAAGAGGGAAATGTACCTACATCGGCGAACCCTTCAAATGCGGCAGAGATGCGAGCGGGAGGAGGAATTAGAGCAGCTGTTGGTAATATGCAATCGTGGTGCAGTGGGGAGGATGATCTTGGTGCCGTGAAGTCGCGGAAGGAGGAGGAACGGTGCCGTGAAGTCGCGGGAGGAGGAGGAATCGCGATGTCGTAACTGCGTAGAAGAAGAAGAGGGGTATCGGGAAGATGAAGCCACGAATCGCGATTTTAAGGGAGAAGGAAACCTATGCCTGGTGGCTACCACAATAAAGAATAGAGTGTTGATGTGTTCGGCGGGTGGTGTGGAATCACGGAACGTTGATGACTTCCACAGCAGAGATCGGAGTGTTGATGTGTTCGACGGCTATAGGGATATTGCGGGAGAAGCGTGAGCGGGAGCGGCGTAGGGAAGCGAGGAGGGCGCCGTCGTGAGATGTTACGATGGGAGGAGATGCTGCCCTAGCTTGCAGAATGAAAATGTCGGACGCCGAGAAGGAAGAGGAGAACGAAGATTCTTTGCCTAGCTGCGGAGAAGAAGAGAGGCTATCGGGATTTTGAGGTGGGTGAATAATGTCGGGCTGTCTTAATTAAGCATTAGTCCGATGAGAAGACCAAAATATCCCTTATTTAACCCAACAAAACCGATTTTATGAGGGCATTTTGGTCCACCGAATGTTACACCATGAGGGATTAGGTCTTCCCTTATAGTATATGTAACGCCCCGAAACTCAAAGGAGCAAAAGGGGAATGTTTTGGGCCAGTTTGAGTTCTGGCTGCAGGCACACGGCCTGGGACACGGGCGTGTCCCAGGGCGTGTCAAGCCTGTGTCGACACTAAGGCGTGAAGTAGACACTTTGGTCTCGACATTGTGTCGAGACTGGGCACACGGCCTGCCACACGGGCGTGTCGCAGGGCGTGTCGACCCGTGTCGACACTTAGCCGTGAAGTCGACACAGTGCTTCGACGTTGTGTCGAGACACGACACACGGCCTGCGACACGGGCGTGTCGCAGGGCGTGTCAACCCGTGTCGACACTCGTCCCGCGAAGTCGACACTTTGGTGTCGACAGTGTGTCGAGACATGGCACACGGCCTGCGACACGGGCATGTCGCAGGGCGTGTCGACCCGTGTCGACACTTAGCCGCGAAGTGTCGAGACCGTGTACACGGCCTGGA
>CM077153.1:247905567-248115254 GCA_039583875.1 Platanthera guangdongensis
ATGACGCAATGTGCACTGTGGGTGTCATGCACAATGTGCGCATGGGGTGCAAGGCGCAATGTGCGACGTGCGCTATGTGCGCTCTGTGCACAAAACAACATGATATACGTGTAAGATTGAAGATGAAGTTTAACACGGTGGTGCAGATGTATTTTTTCGGCGTAGACGAAACTGGTATTGTAGATTTGTTGGGTAAATTGCTCCAAATATCCCAGATTTGTAAGAATTACGACATACACACAATGTATTTGATGTGTACTTTAGTTTATGCATGCAGGTAATCCATGATTGGACAGTTGATGAAAATGAGTTTGTTTGTAAACCCAAAATTTGTTGAGCTCAGCGTGCAGTTTGTCGAGTTCAGCTTGTAGTTTGTCGAACTCAGCTCACAGATCGTCGAGCTCAGCTCACCACTCCTTGAGCTAAATTTAGAAGCTTGAGGTTCAGAATAAAGTCGTCGAGCTCACCCTGCAAGTAGTTGAGATCAGCTCACCACTCCTTGAGCTAAAGTCAGAAACTTGGGATTCAGAATTCGTCAAACTCTGCCCACAGATCGTCAAACGCAGTTCAACTTTTGTCTAGTTAAAGCCAGAAAAATTGGCTAAGACAAAAAGCGCTGAGATAAGCTGAGATAGCTGAAAGCGTCTAGACTGTAGAGAAAAAGCATTGACACCACTGAGAAGAAAGTGCTGAGATAGAATCTTGTCTCAGCTGTCAATAAGAAAGATCTGAGATAGAAGCTTGTCTCAGCTATTAATAAGAAACTGCTGAGACCGCTGAGATAGAACCGCTGAGACAAAGGCAAGGAAAATTTACAAGTCCAGAGGCACTGAGAGCCAAGACAAATGGCATTGAGTGACTTAACATCACTCAACCCTTAATGAAGTTCTGAAATATTTTCTAAGTCCAGATGGTGATGACCACTGCTGACGTCATCAAAGTCAAAATTGCATAAAGCTATTGCGAGGAAGATACAGTGCCGCTGAAAGCTGCTTTGTCCTTTTTCTGATGGATGTGGTGCTCACCAATCCATGGCTGGGCCCACACACAATTATGTCATTGATTCAAATCAATGCATATAAAAATAAAAAAGAAAAGGGGATTAGGGTTACGGAAAAAGAACGGAGAACAAACATAGAATATTCAAAGAAAACCAAAGGCGGTTGGACTTCATCATCTCCAATAAGCTTGAAAGCTCAAGTCAAGCAGAGATAGCCTGAAGGCAAAGGAAGATAGTTGAAGCTCTTCAAGTTCAGCAAGATAGCTCTCTCAAGAACAAAGAAGCTGATTCTTCCATTCAGCAAGCTGATATCTGTTCATCTGTGCAGCAAAGAAGGGTTAGCTATAGAAGAAGACTAATTCCTTCTATAGCAGGAGAGCTGGACTGATATTTGCTCAGTACAGTAAGGTAGACTCAGAGATTAATCTCTGATTCAGTATTTCATTATTGTGTTTTATTTACTGTAGGATTCAGTTTATCAGAATCTGCGTGTAGGGCACTTTGTGCCTAAGTTGTAGCTGACTAACTAGTCACTGAGGTACGATCCAAGTGTGGATCTGAGCTATAGGGCTTAATTGCCTGAGGTAGGAGAGTGTTGCTCTCTGAGGTTGGATCCAAGTGTAGATCTGAGGTAGGGTTGTCCTCCTAACCTGAGTAGTAGGCCTTAGTGATAAGACTGAGGTAGGTGACTGGTGAGTCACTGAGCTGTAGGTGATAAGTGTGTCACTAAGTTGTAGGCCTTGAAGGAGGCTAAGCTATAGGTACCTGGAAGGGTGCTGAGTTGTAGGAGTGATGCGGCACTCTGAGAGTAGGGCTGCGTGCCTGAAGTTGTGGGGCTGAAGAGCCGGACCTGTAGGCCTTAGAAATAATGTTGAGGTAGGTGATCAGTGAATCATTGAACTGTAGGAGCTCTACAAGGCTCTGAGGTAGTAACCCTTGTGGTTCTGAGTTTGGATTCTGTAAAGAATCTGTGTGTAAGGCTGAGGGCCATAAGTGTAAGCTCTGAGGAGCATATTGGTAGAGTTTGTGCCTAGTCCAACAAATCAGTTGGATATGTGGGAGAGAAAGTCGATGTGCCCAATTGGGGAACCACTATAAATCTTTGTGTGTTTGCTATGTGCTTGTTTTCTATTTTATTGCAGGTCTTAAGGACAAGCTCTTGATAACATAAGAATAAAACAACATAAAAATTAAGAAAATTTAAAAGACCTATTCACCCCCCCCCCTAGGTGATTAGCTAACCTTCAATTACGCATCTTTGAAGTGGTATCAGAGGGAGGTTCCTCAAAAAGGATTTAACAATCTGAGTATACCTCCAAGGTTAGCCACAAGAAATAAGGATGGGGTCTGGTTTAAACTACAAAGAACTGTGGGCAATGAAGTTACCAATCTGTAGAAAGGAAGGGCTTGGCCTCTGGAAGGAAAGGGTTAGGCTATTCATGGAAGCTGCTGACCCTAGGATTTACATCACAGTCAAAGAGCGACCATTCATCCCTATAAAGCTTTTAGTTCTGGATACCAACATCCAGAATCCTAAGTCTTATGAATAAATGAACAAAGATGAGCTCCTCCTTGCCTCCATGGACAAGAGAGCTCAAAATAATATTGCCAATGCTTTAGATTATTCAACCTTCCAGAATCTGGTGCACTGCAAGATCTCCAAGGAGATGTGGGACATCCTAGTTGTGTTCATGGAGGGTTCAGAAGAGGTGAGGGATGACAGAAAATCCATGCTAAACCAGGAGTATGAGGCCTTTAGACAAGAAAAGTCTGAGGGCATTGCTGAGAGCTTTGAAAGATTTTTCAGAATTATGAATGAACTTAGAATATATGGAATGGTCTTCAGCACCTATGAGCTGAATGACAAATTTCTCAGTTCCCTGACAAAGGATTGGGACACAAAGATCTGTATCATCAAGGTTATGGGCAAGTTAGCAGACACTCCGTCTCCAACACTGTTTGGAAAGTTACTATCTTATGAGATGCAGTTTGTAGCAAGGAAGGAAGAAGAAGAGAAGAGAAAGGAGAAATCTATGGCCTTCAGAGCTGATGCTTCAACCAGGAGCAGAAGGAAGAACTCTCTAGTCAGGAGAACTGCTGAGTCAGAATCTGAGAGCTCAAGGTCCAGCTCCTCTGACAGCCATATATCTAATGGGGACCTTACTGCCTTCTCCAAGCAATTTCAAAAATTCATGAAGACGGGGCATTAGAAGAACAAAAGGCCATCCTACTCCTCACTGCATTGAAGGAAATCCTCTAAGGAGAATAGTTATGCTCCAAACTCTAATAAATAATCTTCCTCTAATATTATTTATTTCTGCTGCAGTAAACCTGGGCATGTAGTTGTTGACTGCCTAGTAAAGAGGAAAGAAGGAGTGAACAAGCACCATAAGGGAAAGAAGAAAGAGAATTTCCTTGTGTCCAAGAAGGAAAAGACCTGGACTGACTCCTCCTCTGGGTCAGACAATGAAGAAGAAGAAGCCTACATTACGCTAATAGTTGTTGCTGAAGAAGAACTTGAGGAACATCCTGCTGCTAGGATAGGGATCAGGGCCCCTCTATCACATTCAAAAAGTGAATCAAAGGTGGATGAAGATGAAGATGAAGATGTTCAGTGCCATGGATTGATGGCAATAACTAATGATGAGAGCAGTCAGGTTCAGCCTGGTCAAGCTCAGGTAAATTCCAAATCTCTACCTTCTACTTCATGTCTTGAGGCTAGCTCAGATTCTAATGCTCAATCATCAAGAGATGATGGGGATTCAGACTTTGACGATGATGTCAATTCTATAATTAACAAGTATGGAGAACTTCTTGAAGAATTCAAGAAGTGTAAGCTCCTTGCTAAGAGATGGACAAAAGAGCTTCTTAGTCTTAAAAGGAAGTGTTAGGACCAAGAAAAAACCCTCACTATCATGGCTACACAAGTATCCCAACTCAAATAGATCATTGACAATGAGTCTGTGGTAAGAGTCTAAAATGAGAAATTTATCCAAAAACTTGAAAATGATCTCCTAAATGAGAAATTGCTTGTGACCAAATTTTCTAAGCCAAACACTGTGTTGCCCTTAATTGACACCCACCTTACCCAAGTTGGTAAGAAAGGGTTGGGATTTAAGCGACCTGCTAGACCTTCCAATCCAAAAGGAAAGGGAAAAGGGAAGGCACTAGTTATGCCTCTAGCCTCATTGCATCAAATTGCTTTTCAGAGAGTTTTGTTGCCTTCTAATAGGTATGACCATGAAAGCGGTTATAGTTACTAGAAGAGTGGCCGATCCACTGGTATGGACAAATGTGGCCCTTACCAAGGTGAAAGATACAGTCATGTGAGAGCCTTTAATGCTGCCCATGAGGAAATTCAAATGGCCCATCCTGGACCATTTGTATTTGGTTCCCCAGCCCCAAAACTCAAGGTTGATACTGCTGCAGGGAATCTGAATCAACCAGCAAAAATCGTGACTCAATGTGAGTCTTCTGGCAACTTTCATGTTGTTCACTTTTCTTCCAGAGGCAAAAATCATGGCTTTCATGTTGTTCGTCTCTCCGAGATGTACAACTTTCATGTTGTTCACATATTTAGGCTAATGTGGAGGGGATTTAGGGTTACTAAGGTGAGGTGATTTGTTTTTCTTTTTAGGTTAGTTCAAGTACCCATTCCCCTAAATGGTAATTGGACAGTGGGTGTTCCAGACACATGGCTCAAATAAAGGAGCTGCAAAAGGAGTACACTCCAGTAAAGAATGGACCCAAGGTCATCTTTGGAGGCTCTGGTAAGGGGATAACAAGAGGTTATGGTAATATCTTAAATGACATAATCACCATCACAAAGATGGCTTATGTGGAGGGGTTGCAACACAACCTCACAACCATAAGTCAACTGTGTGACCTTAGTTATGACATTTCCTTCCACAAGGATAAGTGCCACATCAAGAGGTTAAGTGACCAAAGTGTCATTTTAAAAGGCACTAGGAGTGGGAATATTTATTGTCTAAACTTTTCTTGCTTAGATACTAGTTCTCTATATGCCTAGTTGCAAATGGCAATGTCTCACATTATTTCAAATGACAGAAGAGACTGGTTCATTTGAACTATAAGACCATTGGTTAGCTATTCAGTGATGATCTAGTTAGGAATGGTCCCAAAATAAAATGCTCCAAGGAGGGTATCTGTGCTGCTTGCCAAAATGGTAAGCAGACTAAGACCTCTTTGAAGAGCATTGGGACCAAGGACTCAGTGAGATGCTTATATCTCCTACATATGGACTTGTTTGGTCTTATGCATATTCATAGTCTAGCTAGGAAGGTCTATACCCATATGGTGGTTGATGACTATTCCAGGTTTTCTTGGGTGTTCAACCTTAGAAGAAAGGATGAAACCCTTGATGTCTTCATGAATTTTGTCAGGCAGATTCAGAATGAACTTGCATGCTCTGTCGTCAAAATAAGAAGTGACCATGGAACTGAATTTCAGAATGCTGCCATGACTATATTATATTAATAGCAAGGGATTCATCAAGAATTCTCCTCTCCAAGAATACCCCAGCAAAATGTGTTAGCTGAGAGGAAAAATAGGACTCTCATAGAAGCTGGGAGAACATTATTGAGTGATACTTCTCTCCCTAAATATTTCTGGGCTGTGATAGTTAATATTGTATATCATGTTCTTAATAGGCCATCTATCACCAAAGACTACAAGAAGACTCCCTATGAGATCGTGAAGGGCAGAAAACCATATATATCCTGTTTCAGGATCTTTGGTTGTAAGTGTTTCATCTTGAACAATGGCAAGTCAAAGGTGACAAAGTTTGCAGCCAAATCCCATAAGGGGATCTTTGTTGGGTACATCAATAATTGTAGGGCATATAGAGTCTATAACTTGACTAATCAGGTAGTAGAAGAGTCTGTCCATGTAGTGTTTGATGAGTTAAGCATGATTAACATTGAGCTGTCAAGGTCTTTACCTAGCTCTGCAGGTACAGAAGTCATGATGGAAAAGTTCTCCATTAATGATAAAGACCCAATTATGCAAGAAGAATGTGAAGAAGGATGTTGTCCAGAGCAAGCACAAGACAGTCTAGCTGGAGATGAAGACCTACCAGCTGAAGAAAATGGTGCTCAGCAAGAAGCAGTCAGGATGCCCCATATAGCCAGATATCTGAGAGATCATCCTCTAGATCAGATAATTGGTGAGGCCAGCCAAGGTGTACAGAGCAGAAGCAAAAGTCTCAACACAGCTCTATATTCTAGCTTCCTATCTTAAGAAGAGCCAAAGAAATTTGAAGAGGCAAATCAAGACCAATTTTGGATTGATGCAATACAAGAAGAACTGAACCAGTTCTAAATGTGCAAGGTCTAGAAGCTAGTTCCCATACCAGATGGACATAATCTCATTGGAGTCATGTGGATTTTCATTAATAAACATGATGAAAATGACATTATAATAAATAATAAAGTTAGACTAGTGGACAAAGGGTGCAGACAGGAAGAGGGGATTAATAAGTTGTAATTATACGCATATTTCTATTTTTTTATTATGATATTTTAGTTTATTTTTGCCTTTTTTAGTTATTTTATTTAATAAATTGCTCTTTTTTTATAAATATTGTTTCTAACATAGCTTAAATTTGGTTTCTGAAATTTTTCAGAAAATGGTCAAAAATTGACCTGACACGCCCGTGTCAGCTAACCCGACATGCCCGTATCATTCCTGATCGACAATTATAGCTTCTAGCTCGACGAAATGCTCTCGACGTTCGTCAACCAACCTGACACGCCCGTGTCAGCAAACCCGACATGCCCGTGTTCCGCGCTCGACGTTATGCGCTCAACGTTCTGCTCTCGACATTCGTCGACCCGACGAGGACACACCCGTATCCCATGATCTGACATGCCTGCATCACTTCCACTCGACATTTTTCTATTGATATTTTTCGCTCGGCGTTTGTCGACTCAGCCCCGTCACGCCCGTGTCATGCCCCGACACGCCCGTGAGGCCTCCACCTGGCCCGAAAAGACACTGTCGGCGACTTTTTTCGCAACAAGCGCCCGGATCTACCTCCTCGACACGCCCCGAGTCACGCCCGTGACCGGGGGCGTGACTGCCACGTGGACCGCCACAAGTCAATACTGCCATCAAATCGCCGGATCATATCGCAAATAGTGTTGACACCCCCCCCCCCCCCCGACACGCCCGTGTCGGAGGGCGTGTACTTTGATTTTTTTCCTATAAAATGCCCATTTCTGTAATGACCAGGGGTTCACTTTTTGAGCCACTTTAGTGTGTTTTGTGGGCTGCCCTGGTGTATTCCTTTGCCATGTTAGGAGAACTTTCTCCTCCTATCTCTTTATGTTTGTATTAGCTTTGTATTAGCTTTGTATTAGCTTTGTAATAGTTCATTTTATTCAATAAAATATGTTAGCTTTTCTCTTCTTAAATGACTTTGGAATGAACTTGTGTGCTCACTTTCTTTCTCGTTTTTTATCCCTTTGTATATCCTTGTTCTTCTCTTTTATGAAAAGTGTGTGTGTGTGTGTGTGTGTGTGTGTGTGTGTGTGTATGAGTGTAACATGTTTATTTTTTATGTTTTTAACTTGTCTTCATATTAGGTTTGTCATAAATTTTATCTCCAAATGAAATGCATGTTAAGATTTTCTCTTTCTCACAATGTCCTTTTTTAGAGTTTTTAAATTTCATTCTTATGAATTTATAAAAGATGTTTGAAAGTGATTTTGTTTTTTTTACATAGCTTTGTTTTAGGATTGCAAAACTTTTTTTTGTATTTTTCATTTTTCTTTTCACTTTTTAATCACTTATATGAAATCCTAAGAATGAAAAAGTTGTAATTATAATTTTTTGAAAGAATTTAGTTTTTAATTTGTTTTGAAAAACTTTTGTTCTCTTTCTTTTTAATTTGTTCTTTTTATGTGTTTTTGATAAAATCTAAGTATCAAAAAGTAGTTGTTCTAATTTTTAGGTAACTTTCATTTTGTTTTTAGTTTGTGTGTGTGAGTGTACGAGTTACGTTTTCATGTTGTTCTTTTAAATTTTCATGTTCTGTGTGTGAGTTTATGAGATAATTTTTCATGCTTTATTTAATGCTTTCTTCAATTCTGCAGAGTGTGTGCGTGTAGGAGATAAATTTTAATGCTTTATTTTATCGCTTTCTTCAAATTATGTAGAGTGTGTGCGTGTAGGAGATAAATTTTAATGCTTTATTTTATCACTTTCTTCAAATTATGTAGACTGCGTTGTGTGTAGGAGATAGTTTTATTACTTTCTTTTAATTCGTGTAGAGTGTGTGTGTGTGTGTGTGCGCATTTATTTCCGCCCACTCGTTTAGAGTTAAATGACGTGCTTTTATTTCCTGCCTACTCGTTTGAGTAGGACTTGTAATTTTCCTTTTTTCTTTTTCTCCTACTCGTTAAGAGTTAAATGTCGTGCCCTTATTTTTTACCTACTCGTTTGAGTAGGACTTGTAATTTTCCTTTTTTGTAACTTAGTTTTTTTTTGTTTATTTATAATTTGAAGTGTTTGTAAGTTCTCGTTTTAGCTAACTATTTATGCTTTCTAAATGTTTGTTATTTTCATGTCTTCTTCTTATAATCCTTTAGCGTTTAATTACGAACTCGCGCCTCATCAAATTATAAAGCCGTCCCCATACCGATGTGTGGCTAATCATTATTAGCCTCGGCATCGAAGAGCATTGGGTCAATTAAAATGATTTGAAATAATTAAAGTTCTTTATTTTCACTTTAATTTTAGTACTTAAGGTTTACCCCAGGTTAACGACGCGTAGTACCACAAATCGGTGTATGGACCCTTTTTCTGTTACCCATTCGCTAGCTAGTCGGGAGGCCGAGTGTATGGACGGATAATCCCTGGGTAAAGAGAGTTGCGTGCATACCCTCGAGAGAGGACAAGAGTAATTCTTCCGGATTGGGTTCCTCACCCAATAGCGGGGTTCTTAGCGTAAAGCATGCGTTAAGAGGAATCATTCGTCGAACTAACGTTCGGTCGAATAGTCTTAGCATTTAGGTGAGCAATATCCATATAGCTAGGTGAGCTCATATCTGTGGAACCTTCATTGCCAAGTTGCCTTTTATTAATTCGAAAACTATGTTCAATAATTATTAAAAGTTATTTTCATATTAATCCGATTCGGTGCCGAGCGTTAACCCTTCATCGAATTTTCTAAAATCATTTTAACACTTTCTTTTCTTTCCGTCTTTAGTTAATTAAAATCTTCATCTTAATTTCAGTAAAATAATAGTCCTCCTGGAGGAGTAAGAATAATCAACCCGACCCCGAGAACAATACGACCTCGGTATTCCCCCCGAACATCGAGTACTACATGTGATAGGTGCACCTGCCTCCTTTAGCAAGCCCGCGGCGTACAACTCATCGAACCAACCACCCACATAAGTGTCTGTTCGCAGGCCATCAAGTTTTTGGCGCCGTTGCCGGGGACTCTCTTGAGTTGTTATTCCGAATTCCGGAGTCTATTACTTTTACTTATTTTCGAAAAAAAACAAACAAAAACCAAAAAATGTTTCTTTCGTTTTAATTTTTTTAGGGTGTATGACACGTGGACAACCCTCCGAGTCTGAAGATTTTGACTTCGACCCTGAGATTGAACGCCCCCTTGCGCGTATTCAATCTCAATGCCTAATTCCTTCTTTAGACCCTGAAGAATCTATCAGAGAACCCTCTGTTGTAGTAATGGCCAACCCTAATCCGAACGCGGCCGCTGAGCGTACAATGTCTTATTACGCCCGACCGAATTTGCACGATACTGGGTCTAGTATTGTTCTCCCTACGTTGGCGAATAATAATTTTGAAATAAAACCAAGGGTCATTAAAATGGTCCAAAACACCGTGCAGTTCGATGGACTACCGGATGAGGACCCGAATGTCCCCTTGCCCAACTTTTTGGAAATATGCGACACCTTCAAGATTAATGGCGTCACTGATGATGCTATTCGCTTGGGCCTATTTCCTTTTTCCCTTAAGTACAAAGCCAAGGCATGGTGGAATTCCCTCCCGCGAGGATGTATCACCACGTGGGCTGAGTTGACGGAGCGGTTCCTGATGAAGTACTTTCCGCCCGCAAAAACTACAAAGTTGTGGGCGAACATTTCTTTGTTTGTGCAAAACGATCATGAGTCTCTTCATGAGACTTGGGAACGGTTTAAGGAGTTCCTCCGCCGGTGCCCGCACCACGCGCTGGCAACGTGGTTGCAGGTACAAATTTTTTATAATGGCCTGAATTTTCAGACGCGTTAAATGATTGACGCGGCTGCCGGGGTACCCTTAACAACAAAACTCTCGAGGCCGCCCAGGATTTATTCGAAGAAATGGTCATGAATGCCTACAAATTGAATGTCCCGCAGGGGCGCCCAAAGCCGGCGGCCGGTCTTTTTGTAGTGGATGCCACTGCTCTCTTAACCCTTCAAGTTGAAAGGTTAACAAAGCAGGTGGCGGAGATGTCTGCTGCCTCCTCCACTCTGGCTTGTTTTATTCCCCCTAACTTCTGCGTGGCTGAAAAGTTCGTGGACTTCGTAGGAAATTCGGGTCGTCCTTCCTTCAACCCCCAACAATAACCCTTATAGTAATAACTATAATCTGGGTTGGAGGAATCACCCCAATTTTTCTTGGAGCAACACGAACAATGCGCAGTGCCCCCCTCTTTCTTATGCGCCCGAATTTCTGCAGCCTCCCCCTCTTCCAAAACCCTCCCCGATGGAGGAGAAGTTTTCTAAATATATAGCGTCTAACGAATCAAGTATCTGGAACATCACCGGATCACTAAAAACCCTTGAACAACAGGTTGGACAACTGGCAAGGATGATGTCCGAGCGTGCGCTTGGGGCGCTGCCGGGAAACACGGAGCCCAATCCACGAGAGAACGCCAACGATATAACCCTCCGTAGCGGAAAGGAGGTGATCGATCCAAAATGGATCGATTCGCGGGTATATATTTCACCTCCGACCCCTCTTCCCTCTTCTTCGTCTACGTTACCTTTACCGAATTTAAATGAAAAAATTGTTTTAAACAAGGCTCTGCCATATCCGCATAAATTAGATAACGAGCGTAAGGATGCGCAATACGAAAAATTTATTTTATTATTAAAACAAATCCATATTAATGTTCCTTTTTGCGAGGCTATCTTGCAAATGCCCAAATATGCAAAATTTTTAAAAGAATTACTTTCTAATAAACATAAATTAGAGGATATTTAGCATATGTCTCTCAACGCTGTCTGCTCGGCGGCCCTTACTAATGAATTGCCCACAAAACAAAACGACCCGGGACGGTTTTTCATCCCATGCCTTTTTGGCAATATATTAGTAAAATACGCCTTAGCTGATTTAGGGGCTAGCATTAATCTGATGTCGTTTTCGCTCTTTCAATGTTTAGGTTTGGGTACTCCTAGTCCTACGAATATGCGCATCCAATTAGCGGATATCTTGGTTAAGTTCCCTATCGGGGTAGTGGAAGACGTCCTTGTCCGAGTAGACAAGTTTACCTTTCCGGTAGACTTCGTCATCTTAGACATCGAGGAGGATGTTGAGGTACCAATAATACTCGGTCAATCTTTTCTCGCCACCTCCCGTGTACTAATAGATGTTAGTAATGGTAGTCTTCTTCTCCGAGTAGGAGATGATCAATTTACTTTCTCTATTAATCCCTCGATGGACAATTTGTCATCGAGTGACGATTTCTGTTATTCTTTAGATACCTTTTTTGGAGATCGTTCTTCTCCCGTCTTCGAGTCCGTATTTTTAAATGATGATATTTATGCGCTCAAAAATTTTACATGCGATGAGGATAACTCTATAGACTTTCCTTTCGAACCAATTGTTAAGAGAGACATCGGAATTAAAACATCCCTAGAAGAACCGCCCATCCTAGACCTTAAACCCTTACCCGCATCACTCAAATACGCTTTTTTGGGAAAAGGCGATACGCTTCCCGTTATTATTTCTTCGGATTTGAGTGATTCGAAGACTTCCTATTTATTGGAAGTTTTACTTAAACATCGGCACACAATTGCGTGGCAAATCTCTGACTTAAAGGGGATTAACCCCTCCTTTTGCACCCATAAGATATTTCTTAACGATAATTGCCGCAAAATGATTTAGCCGCACCTTCGTCTTAACCCAAACATGAAAGACGTCGTTAAAGTCGAGATTATTCAGTTATTAGATGCGGGGATTATCTACCCTATTTCGGACAGTGCATGGGTTTGTCCCGTGCATGTCATGCCCAAGAAGGGCGGTCTAACCGTAGTGGCGAATGAGCATAACGAGCTCGTCCCAACTCGTACTGTTATGGGTTGGCGAGTGTGCATCGATTATAGAAAACTTAATGATGCCACCCGCAAGGACCATTTCCCACTACCATTTCTGGACCAGATTTTAGAGCGTTTATCCGGTCATCCATATTATTGTTTTCTTGATGGTTTATCGGGGTTTTTCGAAATCCCCATTTCCCTCGATGATCAAGAGAAAACAACTTTTACTTGCCTGTTTGGCACCTTCGCATATCGAAGAATGTCATTTGGACTCTGCAATGCGTAGGCTACATTCCAAAGATGTATGGTAGCGATCTTTGGCGAGCTAGTAGAAGACATTATGGAAGTCTTTATTGATGACTTTTCTATTTTCGGACGCTCTTTTCCCGATTGCCATCACAATCTAGATCGTGTCCTCCAACGGTGCGAGGACACAAGCCTTGTTTTAAATTGGCAAAAATGCAACTTTATGGTTCGAGGAGGTTTAGTCCTCGGTCATATGATTTCATCTAATGGGATGGAGGTGGATAAGGCCAAGATAGAAATCATAGAAAAACTTCCGCAACCAACCAACGTAAAATCTATTAGGAGTTTCTTAGGCCATGCAGGCTTTTACCGACGAATTATTCAAGACTTTTCAAAAATAACAAAGCCATTAACTCACCTCTTGGAATAGGAATCACGTTTCATCTTTAGTAGTGAATGCGAGTCCGCCTTTAATTTAATAAAACAAAAACTTTTCACCTCACCAATTTTAGTGGCCCCTAATTGTTCCCTTCCGTTCGAAATTATGTGCGACGCTAGCAATATTGCCTTAGGTGCCGTTCTTGGCCAATGCGTAGAAAAACATTTTCATCCAATTTATTACGGTAGCAAGACGCTCACTTCCGTACATGTAAATTACACGACGACGGAAAAGGAACTCTTAGCCCTCATATTCGCTTTTGATAAGTTTCGCTCGTATATAACACTTTCTAAAGTTTTCGTATTTACCAATCACTCCGCCCTTAAATATTTATTACCTAAAAATGATGTGAAGTCACACCTTCTTCGGTGGATTCTCCTCCTACAAGAGTTTGATTTGGAGATCAGAGATAAGAGGGGCGCGAAAAGTCTAGCGGCAGACCATCTCTCCCATTTAGAACATCCGGGTGTGGAAGCGCTCGTCGAATCTGAAATAAATGACAGATTCCCTGAGGAACGCCTCCTAGTCATTCATATTTCTTCGTCATCATCGCCTTGGTTCGCATATTTAGCAAATTACTTAATAGCGCGGGTGCTTCCAAAAGAGTTTTCAAGTCATCAAAAGAAGAAATTATTTTCTGACTCGAAAAATTTCTTTTGGGAGGACCCATTTCTTTTTCATATCTGCGCATACCAAGTGGTCCGAAGATGCGTTGCGGGTGTGGAGTGCTTGCAAATTCTTAAGCACTCCCACGAGGGTCCAACCAGTGGGCATTATCAAGCCAACTGGATCGCTCGGAAGGCGCTAGTGGCGGGCTACTTTTGGCCCACTCTCTTCAAAGACGCGCACACTTTTGTGCGCGCATGCGATAGCTGTCAGCGGTTGGGTAACATCTCTTGTCGCGACGAGATGCCCCAAAACATGTTTTAAGAATGCGATGTCTTCGATTTATGGGGCATAGATTTTGTTGGCCCCTACCTCCCTCTTTCAAAATATGTATATTTTAGTAGCTGTCGACTACGTATCGAGGTGGGCGGAAGCGCAAGCTCTCCCCACCAACAACGCGCGAGTCGTCGTTACATTTCTTAAAAACTATTTTCTCGCTTCGGCACCCCTCACGCAATTGTTAGTGATAAGGGAATGCATTTCTGTAACGCTCTTATGGCTAAGACGTTAGCTAAATACAGAGTCACGCACAAACTTGCCACCCCCTACCACCCGTAAACTAGTGGCCAAGTAGAGGTAGTCAATCGAGAGATTAAGCGAATATTAGAAAAAACTATTTCACTTCATAGGAAATATTGGTCCGTTAAACTCGATGATGCATTATGGGCATATCGGACTGCATAAAAAACCGCAATTGGTTTTACGTCGTTCCGGTTAGTCTATGGCAAAGCGTGTCATTTCCCGTAGAACTAGAGCATCGCGCTCTTTGGGCTTTAAAACTCTTAAACCTCGAAGCCAACTTAGCCGCTCAGAATAGAAAACTACAACTAAATGAGCTCGATGAATGGCATGCGAATGCTTACGAGAGCAATAAGTTCTATAAGCAGTGTTTTAGGGTATATCACGATCGAAAAATAAAGTCCCCAAAATTATTTTCTCCGGGCGATCTTGTCCTTCTTTACAATTCACGTCATAGGCTTTTTCCGGGTAAACTAAAATCACGTTGGTCCGGCCTCTTCCTAGTCAAAGAAGTCTTTCCATATGTGACCGTACTCATCTCCTACCCGGAAAAATGTTCGTTTAAAGTAAATGGTCATCGTTTAAAGTCTTTTATAGCGGGCGACCCAGTGATCGAGCATAACGAAACCATAACTTTCCTCAACATTATAAACCCGGCAAAGTAGTCAAGCTACACGACTATAAACAAAGCGCTCTTGGGAGGCACCCCTCTCTTATCTTTTTCGCTCTTTATTTATTATGTTTGCTACTTTTCTAATAAATGCAGGATTTCTGATGGGCCTCCCAGAATGCGTTTCAGGGAAGCATCTACCCTCCCCGCTCTCTTTATTTTCTTTGTATATATTGTCTTTCCTTTTGTTCCGCATACTTACGTTACAACATTGGGGACAATGTTGGACTTAAGTATGAAGGTATTTTTGTGCTTTACTTTCTGCACTTCTACTTTTCTGCATTTCAAAAATATAAAAAATATATATATAACAACAAAAAAATCAAAAAATTTTAAACAAAAAATTCAAAAAAATTTAAAATGAACAATCCAAAATTTTTTTTGTTTTCCTTTCTTTTTATTACAAAAATTACAAAAATTCCAAAAAATATTTTGTTTCATTTTGTAAATATTTTTGTAAATAATTTTTAAATAATCTTCTCTCTCTCCCCCTTCCTTTTCTCTCCCATTCTTGTAAATAACTTCTCTTTTTCTCTCAATCTTTGTAAATAGAATGAAAATTTTCTTAAAAATTACAAAACAAAAAAATTTGCAAAACTTAAAAATGAAAAACAAAATTTATTTTCGCATTTTCCTTTCTTTAGTATGTATATATTAGAGACATAAACACAAAAAATGATAATAAGTCAAAAATTCAAAAAAATTCAGTAAAACAAAACAAAAATTCAAAAAAAAAGATAGTAAATTAAAAACAAAAAAATGATGATAAAAAACTATAAAAATCCAAAAAATGTTTTGAAACAAATAAATCAAATATACCATTCTTAATTTTCTTATTATCCAAAAATTCTGTTTTGTGTTTATTTATATATGAATTTTATTAATTTTTGTTTGTTATTCGTTTGTTAATTATTGATTGAAAAATTTAAATAGTCGGGGTTAAGTTTTAAAGAATTCATTATGCTTTGTTAAAGATAGCGAATTCGTTTTAGGCACTACTTCTAATTTTTCATTGATAAGAGCACGTGTATTATGTTAGAAAATAACTAATATAGAATTCAATTATGTTTACTTTTAGTTTTCTGAAAAATTGGAACATCCATTTATTAAGGTTGCTCTCAAAAATTTTTTAATTAAAAATCTAGTTTTCTTTTCTCACCTTATCATGCCTTACTTGGTATGATAAAATTTCTATCCAAATATAAAAAAGATCCAATCTCAATGGGAATAAGATTTCGTTCCATAAACATAGACACCCAATAATTTAAAAAGATTATATGTTATGGAGTAAGAAGATAAAATTCATTACTCATACACATATACATTGGGTCAATTTTATTATGAAGTTGAAAAAAATGATATTAGGAAAATAAGATTTCATTTTCCTAATAATCCAAAAATGGATGTTCGAGAAAAAATCACCTCACCTCAATATCCAAACCCTCTTCATAAACCAACATCAACCCCCTTAGCCAATTTCACGATTCTAAAATTAATTCAAAAATCTTTTTGAGAGCATAATTTATAAATTGCATTATTTCCAGTAAAACTCCTATAAGCTAAAGTTCATATAATTCCAAACTATTTTCGTTAATCTAACCAATACAATTATTGCTTTCTATTAGATTACATCAAGAAATCTTTTGGCCAAAACTTTTGCACTCTTTAAATCATATACATAATTTGAGGACTTAACTCTTACACCCCGTATATTTACTTATATCTCTCTTATAATTAATTAAGTTGTAGCTAAACTTAGAGTTTCTTTTATTCCTTATAAGTTCACATCAAACTTTTGCTCTTAAATAGCAAAAGCTTAAGTATGAGGGTATTTGATAAGTTGTAATTATACGCATTTTTCTATTTTTTTATTATGATATTTATGTTTAGTTTTGCCTTTTTTAGTAATTTTATTAAATAAATTGCTCCTTTTTATAAATATTGTTTCTAACATAGCTTAAATTTGATTTCTGAAATTTTTCAGAAAATGGTCAAAAATTGACCTGACACGCCCGTGTCAGCTAACCCAACATGCCCATATCATTCCCGATTGATGATCAAGGCTTCCAGCTCGACGAAACGCTCTCGACGTTCATCGACCAACCTGACACGCCCATGTCAGCAAACCCGACACGCCCGTGTTCCGCGCTCGATGTTCCGCGCTCGATGTTTTGCTCTCGACATTCGTCGGCCTGACAAGGACACGCCCGTGTCCCATGATTCGACACGCCCGTATCACTTCCGCTCGACATTTTGCTCTCGATATTTTCCGCTCGACGTTTGTCGATGCATCACCGTCACGCCCGTGTCAAGCCCCGACATGCCCGTGACGCCTTCACCTGTCCCGACAAGACGGTGCCGGCGACTTTTTTCGCAACCCGTGCCCAGATCTACCTCCCCGATACGCCCAGAGTCATGCCCGTGACTGAGGCCGTGAATGCCATATGGACCGCCGCAAGTCAATGCTGCCATCAAATCGCCGGATCACATCACAAATAGTGTTGACACGCCCCCCCCCCCCCCCCCCGACAAGCCCGTGTCGGAGGGCGTGTACTTTGATTTTTTTCCTATATATTGCTCATTTTTGTAATGACTAGGGGTTCACTTTTTTGAGCCACTTTAGTGTGTTTTGTGGGCTACCCTGGTGTATTCCTTTGCCATGTAAGGAGAACTTTCTCCTCCTTTCTCTTTATGTTTGTATTAGCTTTGTTATAGTTCATTTTAATCAATAAAATATGTTATCTTTTCTCTTCTTAAATGGCTTTGGAATGAACTTGTGTGCTCACTTTCTTTCTCATTTTTATCCCTTTGTATATCCTTGTTCTTCTCTTTTATGAAAATTGTGTGTGTGTATGATTGTAACATGTTTATTTTCTATGTTTTTAACTTGTTTTCATATCAGGTTTGTCATAAATTTTATCTCCAAATGAGATGTATGTTAAGATTTTCTCTTTCTCACCATGTCCTTTTTTAGAGTTTTTCAATTTCATTCTTATGAATTTATAAAAGATGTTTGAAAGTGATTTTGTTTTTTTTTACTTAGCTTTGTTTTAGGATTGTAAAACTTTTTTTTTGTTCTTTTCATTTTCTTTTTACTTTTTAATCACTTTTATGAAATCCTAAGAATGAAAAAGTTGTAATTTTAATTTTTTGAAAGACTTTAGTTTTTAATTTGTTTTGAAAAACTTTTGTTCTCTTTCTTTTTAATTTGTTCTTTTTATGTGTTTTTGATAAAATATAAGTATCAAAAAGTAGTTGTTTTAATTTTTAGATAACTTTCATTTTGTTTTTAGTTTTTGTGTGTGAGTGTATGAGTTAGGTTGTCATTTTGTTCTTTTAAATTTTCATGTTGTGTGTGTGAGTTTTTGAGATAATATTTCATGCTTTATTTAATGCTTTGTTCAATTATGTAGAGTGTGTGCGTGTACGAGATAAATTTTAATGCTTTATTTTATCGCTTTCTTCAAATTATGTAGACTGTGTGCGTGTAGGAGATAAATTTAAAGCTTTATTTTATCGCTTTCTTCAAATTATGTAGAGTGCGTTGTGTGTAGGAGATAGTTTTATTACTTTCTTTTAATATGTGTAGAGTGTGTGTGTGCACGCATTTATTTCCGCACACTCATTAAGAGTTAAATGGCGTGCTTTTATTTCTCGCCTACTCGTTTGAGTAGGACTTATAATTTTCCTTTTTTTCCGTCTACTCATTAAGAGTTAAATGGCGCGCCCTTATTTCCCGCCTACTCGTCTGAGTAAGACTTGTAATTTTCCTTTTTGGTAACTTAGTTTTTTTTGTTTATTTATAATTTGAAGTGTGTGTGAGTTCTCATTTTAGCTAACTTTTTAAGCTTTCTAAATGTTTGTTATTTTCATGTCTTCTTCATATAATCCTTTAGTGTTTAATTACGAACTCGCGCCTCATCAAATTATAAAGTCGTCCCCATACCGATGTGTGGCTAATCATTATTAGCCTCGGCATCAAAGAGAATTGGGACAATTAAAATGATTTGAAATAATTAAAGTTCTTTATTTTCACTTTAATGTTAGGAATTAAGATTTACACCGGGTTAACGACGCGTATGACCACAAATCGATGTGTGGGCCCTATTTTCGTTATCCATACTCTAGCTATCCGAGAGGCCGTGTAAATGGACAAATCACCCCGGGGTAAAGAGAGTTGCGTGCATACCCTCTTGAGAGGACAAGCGTAATTTTTCCGGATTGGGTTCCCCACCCAATAATGGGGTTCTTAGCATAAAGCGGGTGTTAAGAGGAATCCTTCATCGGACTAACGTCCGGTCGAATAGTCTTAGCGTTTAGGTGAGCGATATCCCTATAGCTAGGTGAGCTCATATCTGTGGAACCTCCATGGCCAAGTTGCCTTTTATTAATTTGAAAACTAAGTTCAATAATTATTAAAAGTTACTTTCATCTTAATCTGATTCGGTGCCGAGCGTTAACCCTTCATCGAATTTTCTAAAATCATTTTCGCACTGTCTTTTCTTTCCGTCTTTAGTTAATTAAAATCTCCGCCTTACTTTTAATAAAATAATAGTCCTCCTGGAGGAGTAATAATAATCAAACCGACACCAAGAACAATACGACCTCAGTATTCTCCCGAATATCGAGTACTACTTGCGATAGGTGCACTTTCCTCCTTTAGCAAGCCCGCGACGTACGACTCACCAAACCAACCACCCACATAAGAGTCTATTCGCGGGCCATCAGGGATAAATTATTATCATACTTTTGCCCCAATTGTAAGGTTTGAAGCAATCAGATTGTTCCTTGTATTTGCAGCCTTCTAGGGATTCATGGTCTTCTAGATGGATGTCAATTTTGCCTTCCTGAATGGAGACTTGAAGGAGGAGGTTTATGTAGAGCAGCCGATAGGTTTTGTCGATTCTAACTCTCCTACTGCTGTATATAGACTTAGTAAAGCTCTTTATGGGTTCAAGCAAGCCCCTAGAGCATGGTATGAGACATTATCTACCTTCCTCATTGAGAATAAATTCTCAAGGGGGAAGATAGATAAGACCCTATTCCTAATGGAATCTAAGGGCAAGATCATCCTAGTCCAGATTTATGTTGATGACATAATATTTGACTCTATTGATGACAATCTCTCCAGAAAATTTGCAAAACTTATGCAGGGGAAGTTTGAGAAGAGTAGTATGGGTGAACTGAAGTTTTTCTTGGGACTCCAAATAAAACAGACTGATGATGGTCTATCCATATCCAAGTCAAAGTTCACGAGGGAGATAATCATGAAATATGATATGGAGAATGCTTCCACCATAAGAACTCCCATGAGCTCAAGTATTCCTTTTGGTAAAGATGATCCAGGGAAACCTTTTGATCAGACCCTTTATAGAGGTATAGTTGGCCCTCTTCTCTACCTCACTGTAAGTAGGCCTAACATTATGTATGCAACATGTGTCTGTGCTAGGTATCAGGTCTGCCCTAAAGAGTCTCACTACACTGCTGTGAAAAAGTTTTTGAGATATTTTAAGGGCACTCCAGATCTTGGCCTATGGTACCCTAGGAAAGGGGAATTTTAACTAACAGTCTACTCAGATGCAGATTTTGTAGGCTGCAAGGAGGACAGGAAGATCACTTCTGGCTACTATTAATTTCTAGGTGGAAAGCTTTTCTCTTGCAGCAGAAAGAAACAAACAAGTGTGGCAATCTCAACAACATAGTTAGAGTATATTTCAGTTGGAAGCTGTTGTGCTCAGTTGCTGTGGATCCAACATCAACTTCAGGACTGCAATATTCAGATAAGTAGAACTCCACTTTTTTGTGATTCTTATAGTGCAATTTCTATAGCTAGGAATCCTGTCTCCCATAGCAGGACTAAGCATATAGAAATTAGGTATCACTTCATTAGAGAACATGTGGAAAGCGAAGACATATGCTTTGATTTTGTCTCCACAGACAAGCAAGTGGCTGATATCTTCACTAAGCCACTAGATGAAGCCAAGTTCAACACCTTCAACTTTGAATTGGGTATGTTGAATCTTGTCTAGCTTCAATTCTCTCTTCTACCATATGCTGCACTATTTATTTTGTAGGTAGTAAAAGTTCTTCTTCTAAATAATGAAGAAAGTTTGCAACTATTGAGGGGGAGCTTGCCCAATAGCTGAACTGGATTGAGTCAAAGTAGGAAGATCTACTCCAGACAGATAGGGGGAGGCAAACCCTACAGAATGCTCTGTATTACAGAAGTCAAAAAGGGGGCCGAATAGTTAAAGGGTGAGAGGAATAGACATGTGGAAGAGTAAAGGTGGTTGCTTGCCAGGCTGAGCAAGGAGTAAGTAATTCTCCATAGACTGGAGAAATATGGTAACATTTACACACTCTACTAATGTTAAATTTTTTCTATGATGAATATGTTGGGTTTTCAATGACCTGTATTGTTTTGACTTCTTCAAATAGGCAGAGATTATTGGGTATATTGCTCCTAATATCCTAGATTTGTAAGATGTCAAACGGGTCAATGACATACACACACAATGTATTTGATGTGTGCTCTAGTTCATGCATTCAGGTAGTCCATGATTGGACAGTTGGCGAAAATCAGTTTGGTGGTAAACTCAAAATTCGTCGAGCTCAGCTTGCAGTTCGTCGAGCTCAGCTTGTTGTTCATCGATCTCAACTCATAGATCATCGAGATCAACTCACCACTCATTGAGATAAATTCGAAAGCTTGAGGTTCAGAATAAATTCATCGAGCTTAGCTCATAGGTCGTCGAGCTCAGCTCACCACTCCTTGAGCTAAATTCAGAAACTTGGGATTTAGAGTTCGTCGAGCTCATCCCATAGATCGTCGAACGCAGTTCAACATTTGTCTATCTAAACCTAAAAAAATTGGCTAAGGAAAAAAGCGCTGAGACAAGGTGAGATAGCTGAATGCGTTAAGACCTCTAAGAAGAAAGCATTGAGACCGCTGAGAAGAAAGTGCTGAGACAGAAGCTTGTCTCAGCTGTGAAGAAGAAAGTGAAAGATATGTGTTACACCTAATTTACTCTAGAGGGGGGTGAATAGAGTAATTTAAATCTTTTTGGCTATTTTTTAATATTATCAGAGTAAAGAATAAGTGATACCAATTTTAACAAAAAGGAAAAATAGTCTAAGTTAATCTACTCTAACACAGCATAGAAATATATCACAACACAAAGAAAAGAGGCAACCAGATGACACAAAAATTTTATAGTGGTTCCCCAACCTGGGTACATCACTACATCCACTCTTCTAACACCCTGGTAGAAATCCACTAGTAGGTTTTTGATCAGGTGATTGCCACCACAAGATATATTTCCAGGGAGATCTCACAGCCCTTTGAGCTTTTGATCAGGTGCCCAAAAACCAAAAAACTTTTGAAGGGAGTTAATAAACCCTTTATATAGGAGGGGGAGTGAGATTTGATGATGTCTTCTCTTTCTCAAACAACTGAGAAGACTAGTGGATTGATATTGTCAAGAGCTCCTATCAATATCACTTGGATCCTTGCACAAGGTGTAGGTCTTCAGCCTTGACTAGAGGTGATCCAGGAACTTCTGACTGATTCATAGATTGTTGTCCTTGAAAATTCCTAGAGTTGAAGTTGAAGAAGACTCTTGATTGTTATTGTTGTTCTTCTTCTTCTTCAGTAAGATCAAAGAGAAAACAAAGTGTTTTCTTGCACAGAGAAGATTCTGAATATTTTTCTGTAAGTCTTCTCTATGTCTGTATTCCCTATTGTGTCTGAAAGAGAAAATCTCTTTTATATATTCTCTGTCAAACTCTCCATTGAATTTTGAATTTCATGCATTGAATGATGATTTCCTGGAGAATGAAATATGGCTGGAGAATATTCTGATTAATGAGTTTCCCAACTATCCCAATAAATTAAGCAAGTAATTAACCTGATGAAGACCATAATTATTGCAGCCAAATAAAGGCTATATTCAGAGAATATGAGCATTAATTACTAAGGAAATTATTGCTAAATAATATATGGAATATAGACGGAAATGAGGAAATTTCTAAGTCTGGCTGGACAAAATTCGTCGACCTCTGAACAGATTTTATCGACCTGAGATCCATGTTCATCGAGTTGAGAAATCTTGTTTGTCAACAAGAGAAAGCCTATTCGTCGACCTGAGCTCATCAAATCGCATTCTGGAGATAACTTGCCTAATCTGCACTCCACGTTCGTTGAGCTGATAAACTATCTTCGTCGACCTGAGTTCAGAGAAAATATTCTGTAATGAATGTTTTGAAGTAGAACTATAGACTTCATCGACCTGAGCTTGAATATCGTCGAGCTCAACTCAGAGAATTAACTCTGAGTTCGTCGAGCGGAGCACGACTATCATCGAGCTGAGTTCGACTAATGTCGAACTTATTTTTTGAACTTGATTTTTTCTAAGTCTTTTGTCAAACTGAGGTCTTCTGCTGGCTAGTCCAAGTATGGTTGAACCTAATGACTTAGCCTAAACTCTAGGACTCAATGACATGACCCTGGCTATATATTATGGGTAAAGCATCCTAAATAGTGAACCAAGCCCAAATCCAACTAGGGATCCAACAATCTCCCGCTATTTGGGTGAGGACACTAATACAAATGAAAGAAAAACATTCACAAAGCAGAATAAATATATCTAGCAGAAAATTTAAAAGAATCTAGCAGATATGTACATAGCAGTAGCTTTGTGATAATTTAAACAAATATAGTTCAGACAATCAAAAACTAAACAGAATATATCATTTCTTATGCTTTTCCTTATCAGATTTTTCTTTCATAGAGGACTGTGTGAATTTGATTTCTCTATTAAGGTAGGCTGCTTCTCTTCTAGACATTATCATGTTAGCAACTCCAATTATATTGAGAGAAGCATCTCTGGGTACTATAGCCTCTGGATGCAAGTTCATGTAATCATTAACATTGAAAAATTTGTTAGCCTTTTCATACCTTTTCACCTCTTCTTTTCTATAGGTTGACAAGGTAGAATACTGTGATGAATCTCTTCCTTCAGCTTTAGCTTTATTATTCATTGATAGTCCAACAAGCTCTTGGAATTTGGCAATTCTTGCAGTATTTTCTGTTTCAGGATCCACAAATGGGATTGGTGGAGACTCTGGCCTTTTTGGACTTTATACTTTTTCTATTTCGGATTCTTTTTGTTGCTGTTGTTATTGTAAGCTGCTGCTAGAATACCTGTGTTGACTGCTTCCATGTGATCTTGATGATCTATAAGGTTGTCATTGATATGTTTGAGCATATGGAGTCGACCTCTGAGAAATGTTACCTGAAGCACCAGCAGCAAGAGGAGGAGGAGGAGGTCCTCTCCAGTTCCTTTGAGAAGGAGGAGAAGGAGAGTATCTTCTACTCTTCTTCTTGGCTTTTTGTTCATTCTTGGAAAGCCACATCCATGCTGGCATCCCTGGATATGGAGTGATATTCTGTAGAATATAGTATGGAGTATCATTAGTGGGATTTGGTTTGGGAGCAGCTTTGGGAACAACCTTTCTTTTCTTAGAGACTTTCTTCTTGGTAGTAGAACTATCATCATCATAATCATCATCATCCTCATCTTTATCATCAGAAGATCCCTGAGGATTGTCATATAAGTCATCAAGAGCCTTCAGAATATCTTTGGAAATTTGTTTTTCAGCCTGAGGCTGTACTGGAGATTATGTTACTTCTGGAAGAGCTGAAATATTTATCATTATAGTGCTTTCACCAACTATTTTTTTTCTTCTTCTATGTCAGCCATAATAATTTCATCCAAATCTGGTAAGGGACTGTCATCCATTTTATATGTCAAAGGTGAGATAGCCTTTGGAGAAGAACTAGCCTTAGGGGCTGATACTTTTGGAGGCTCTGCTACAGCAAAACTTGCCTTAAGTTGCTTGGCAACTGTAGGACTTATTGGAGCCGTATAAGGGACTATATCCCTAAATTGCTGATAAGAAAAACTAGGTAGAGTATCTCTGTAAACAAAACTGAATAAATCTAGCAAAGAATCTAGGTTGACCGTGGGATTTAAAATATAATCACCAACAGTATTTATTTCTGCTATAACTGAATCATCCATGTTTATTTCAGAATCAATTAAATCAATTATTTCAACTGGAATGGCTGCTTCTTCTGAATCATCTTACATCATAGAATCTGCTGCTGCTGTATAAGGGGGAACTGGAACTTCTTCATAGAACATCTCCCCCTGACTGGGTTCAAGGGGTCCTGAAGCCAGTCCTCTAGATGAAGGGATAGAGGACAAAGCAGCAACTCTGGAAGAAAGAGAGGTGATTTAAGCAAAGAGAGGAGCTATAACATAAGTTATAAGCTTCTCAAGAGTGAGAGAAATAAATGCTAGAAGGTCTTTAGCTATATCAAAAAAGTTGAGATATAGGGGTTTAGGAGCAGAGGAGTAGGGAGTGTGATGTCCACAGTTTGAACATACAGAGAATGCATTTGATAAGTCTGTACGAATGTAGTCTGGAGCAGTAGATGGAATGTCTATGTGGATGACTGGAGGGATAGGAATATAAGGAGTTGTTGTGGTAGAAAGGGGAACTGTGGTTGTGGGTGAGGATATGGTTTTCTGGATTGGAGAATTATGTGGAGATTGTTGAGGAGACAGAAGATTGAAGGAGGGTTGTGAGGTAGATGTAATTTCAGAGTGATTGATTGGAGGTGAAGAACATGGAGGTGGAGATGGAAGTGGTGTAGTAGGTTCTAGAGATGGAACTGGTGTTAGAACTGGTGTGGGTAGATGTTGTTTTTGAGGTTGAGGAGGAGAAGGAATGCTGGTGGAGGGAGGAATTTCTTCTGGAGGTGGAGGAGCAGCTGTCATTGCCCTGGTGCTCTCAGAAGTCCTGGAAGAGGATGGAGCCTTGGATGGCCTTGTGATTGTCCTCTCCCATCTGCCAAAGAGGGCAGATGTAAGCGTCTTCGATGCATTAATGAACACTGTCGTGGAGACCAGTAGTTCAGGAGCCTTTTCTTGAAGAAAGATTCTCAGAATCCTTCCAAAACACACTTCCTTTTCATTATTTTTCTTCTTTATTAAATCAAACAATATCTGACCCCTGTTTATCTATTTCTTGTTAACCAGAGCACAGATCACAAGGAACTGGTGCCTGGTGATGTAATCGTGTGCGGTATGTTTGCCCAACAACACTTTGCCGACTATATCTGCCAAAAACTTATATTGAACAGATAAATTCATTTTCAACATTTTATTGGGGTTTCCGTCTGTGTGCCCCATAGAATTCAACATACTTTCATATTCTTCAGTATCTATCTGTATATCATCTTTTATAGTAGATAAATCAAAAATTTCAGTAAGAACTGTAGGAGACAGAATAACATGAGTGTCACTGATAGTGCCTATCATCGTGTTTGCATCAGGTGACCTCGCAGAGTAAACCCATTCCCTTATTTCATTGGACGATATCTTGATCCGTGTAGTCATGAACTTCTTTAGTTTTTATTCCTCGCACAACTGGAGGATGTCGATGAATACTTGATATGTATGGGAGAACGAGTCGAAATCAACATCAAATCCGGTGTCGAATTTCATTACAGCAAGGGTGTTCGCCGGAATCGCCATTATTTCGCCTGCAAAAAAATAAAGAGATCAAGTGTAAGGGAACAGAAAGCGCGAGACGGAGCTCGAAGAAAACCTAGATATAGGGTTTTCAGAATATGAAGCGATGGACTCCTTCCGACGAAAAATAAAAATTCTTTGATCTGCGTTCAACAAAATATTTTAGTGACAAAAGAGTTTGTCGATCTCAATAAGAAAAAGTGATAAAATTTCGTCGAGTTCAGTTCGACAAAAATTTTCTGAAGCAATATAGTCGATCTCCGTTCGACGAAAAGAGCTTCACACACAGAGAGTTCGTCGATCTCAGTTCGACGAATTTCTCTAGAACTTCTCTCAGTTCGTCGAACTCCGTTCGACGAACTTTCAAAAATTCGTCGACCACAGACAGAAATTAAATTAAGCCCTCTTCATTGATCAAACCAAGCTGATTTATAAAGAACAGATGGTTCCTCTCATCTAAGGGCTTGGTGAAGATATCTACTCTTTGCAAATCAGTGTACATGTAGACAAGCTTAATTTTAATTTTGTCCACACACTCTCTAATGAAATGATGCTTGATGTCTATGTTCTTAGTTCTACTGTGGTGCATTGGATTTTGTGCAATAGAAATTGCACTTGTGTTGTCACAAAGTAGAGTTGAATTATTTAAGTTGAAGCCGTAGTCTAGAAGTTTTTTCTAAATCCACAGCATCTGGGAACAACAACTGCCAGCTGCTATGTATTCTGCTTCAGCAGTTGATGTAGACATATATAACTGCTTTTTGCAAAACCAAGACAGTAGTCTAGCACCAAGGAACTGGCATGTCCCTGAGGTGCTTTTTCTATCTACTCAACATCCAGCAAAGTCAGCATCTGAGTATCCAGTTAACTCAAACTCTGACACAGTTGGTTACCAGATTCCTAGACTAGGACAACTCTTTATATATCTTAAAATCCTTTTTAAGAAATTAAGGTGGGATTCTTTTAGGTTCACTTGGAACCTAGTACAAAGGCATGTAGCAAACATAATATCTGGTCTACTTGTTGTAAGATACAAGAGGGACCCAACAATGGCCCTATATAGTTTCTGATCTACTGGTTTTCCATGTTCATCAGAATTAATTACATCATTTGTTGCCATAGGTGATTTCTTGGTTGAGGCATCTGACATCCCAAACTTTTTGTATAACTCCTTAGCATACTTAGATTGGGATATGAAGATGCCAACTGGTAGTTGCTTCACATGGAGACCAAGGAAGTAGGAGAGCTCACAAATGCTACTCATTTCAAACTTTGAATGCATGAGGTCAGAGAACCACTTGCATAGTTTGGAATCTATAGACCCCAAAATAATGTCATCTACATAGATTTGTACTAATAAGATTTGATCTTTATGGTGTCTAGTGAATAATGTCCTATCTACTACGCCTCTAGAAAATGTATGCTCTAGAAGAAAGCTAGCTAAGATTTCATTCCAAGCTCTTGGAGCTTGCTTTAGACCATAAAGAGCTTTATGCAATTTAAAAACATGAGAGGGATAAGTAGGAGAAATAAAACATGGAGGTTGTTATACATAAACCTCTTCTTTAAGTTCATCATTAAGGAATTCACTCTTGACATCCATCTGATAGACCTTGAAATTTTTGTAGGCAACATATGCAAGGAAAATTCTGAATACTTCCAGCCTAGCAACATGTGCAAATGTCTAGTCATTGTCAATGTCTTCCTCTTGTCTATAGCCTTGAGTAACCAGCCTTGCCTTGTTCCTTATGATAACTCGTTGGGCATCTAGTTTATTTATATATACCCATTTAATTCCAATGATCGGGTATTCTTTTGTTCTTAGAAATAAATCCCAAACTCTGCATCTCTCAAACTGGTTGAGCACCTCTTACAATGTAATAATCCAGTGTGGATCTTGCTCAGCATCTTTGATGGATTGGTGCTCAATTTGAGATATGAAGCATGCATGCATCAAGTCTTGGTTGAGTTGATGCCTTGTCTACACACCAACTGAAATGTCTCCAATCACTTGAGATACAGGGTGATCTCTAAGTATGACAAATTTAGTAAGAGGAGTTGGTTGTGTAATGTAACACCCCCGATTTTTCAATGATTTTATATAAATAGGCATCGTCATATTTATGACGTCGTGGAGTTACTTTAACGTCTAGTTGGCGGCGCAATGCCATTAAGGTTTTTTCACGTCCGTGCGGTCGAGTCAGCCGAATTCATGTTGTAATGGAAAATTTTGCATTTGGAATTTAAGTTAAGTAATTTTGGACTTGTTCGTCAAGTTCGACGCAATCCGAGCATTTTTGGAGTCTCGGCGCGCGATTGAAGTTTTGGATTGTTTATGTTCGTCGTATACTTTGAAGATTAATATCTCGGGAATGACTCGTCGGATTTTGATTTTGACTTCTCTATTGCGTTCGTAGCGTCAGTGTTCGCTTACGGTGAGAATTTCATTTAATTCGGCTCGCGTTCGGGCCTCCGTTTTGAACTCGTGTTTTATTATTCAAAATATATAAATATGATTATTTTAATATTATAGTACTATTCAAAAATGTCTTTTACTATTCATTCATATTGTTTGATCAAAAGGTTATATTTGCAAAGAAATTGTTTTTCCTGCAAAGCTTGACTCGAGTGAAATTCCTGCATCTCATGTAGGCATACTGTTCATGCAAAAAAATTCTGCTTCTTCTCGAGTGAATTCTGGATCAACTCGAGTAACGTTTTCTTCTCTCAAGTACCGCCTAATTCGACTCGAGTACCTGTATATTCCTCTCGAGTAGCAGTTTTATCCTCTCGAGTGCCTTTATTTTCCTCTCGAGTAGCTGTTTTCTCCTCTCGAGTACCTGTATTTCTTTCTCTCGAGTACCTGTTCATTCATCCCGAGTGGTTCATTTCAGTTTGTGTTCGAGAGCCTTTTTGAGGGTAAAACAGCATTGTATGGAAAAATTGTCAACACGAAATTTGTTCGTCTCGACGAGATCTATAACTTTCATGCTGGTCACTTTTTATTTGAAGCCATCTTCAACCTCTACTTTCAATTTTCCCAAAACTGCTAGTAAATAAGCCCTATTATTGATTTCTACTCGAGTAACTTTGATCTACTCGAGTACTATTATCTTAACTCAAGCATAATTGTTGTTTTTCTCGAGTAATATTGAATTCTCTCGAGTCCTACTCATTTTACTCGAGTAGTTTAAGTTCTCCTTGAGTACTTTGCCCTCATTCTCGAGTAGCTTTATTCATCTCGAGTAGTTCCTTGTCGTTTACGTTTGGGGGCCATTGTGAGGGTCAAAACTATATCGTATGGAAAAATATTCAACATGAAATTTGTTCGCCTCAACGAGATCTACAACTTTCATGTTGGACACTTTTCGATTTGGAGTAATCCTAGACCTCTATTTTTGGTTCCCGCGAATCCGCTTGTAATAACCCGTTTTTGACAAAACTTTTTTTATACATATATCTACATATATATATATATATATATATATATATATATATATATACTAGCATCTTCGAACGGGCTCCGCTCGTTCTCAATGCATCGCTGCGGGCTTTGCCCGCAACCAAGCGGGCTGCACCTGCTTGGCAACGACATGGATCGTGGGCGGCAACAGGTGTCGTGGACTGCGATATTGGTCATGAGTGGGACATTTGTCTTGGGTGGCGATATTGGTCGTGGGCGGCGATATTATTCGTGGGCGGTGACATTGTTCGTGGGCGGTGACATTGTTCATGGACGGCAATAATGATCGGGGGCGGTGACAATGTGCTGGGGCGGCGAGATTGTGTAGGGGTGGTGGCATTTTTCGGGGGACGACAACATTGTTCGGGAGGGGTGACGTTGTCCTTCCCTATACGCAACACTTCAACCTCACCATCATAGGTCTTTGATAAAGAACATTAATTTTTAGAAGTAACAACAAAGAAATATGATTGTAACACATACATCTGCAAGTAAACACACATACATGCAAAGTTTATATTTGCACTTGCAATGAAAAAAGCTCAGAACAAAGTCCATAGTTACAATGCAAAATATCTCCAAAGACAACACATTTCGCAGCATTGATTACAAATCCATAACCAAAATATCAGAAGAGCATTTCGCAATGAAAAAAATCAATGAGCACGTGAGATGTATATAACAACATCATTGATTTCAAATATGAATTCAAAAAATTAAAACTGCAAAAACCCCAAAAAACCCATGAAAATATCGCAGTTGAACCCATTTCAAAATATTAGCATCTCCTTATGCAGCAATAGATTTCATTCAGTGGCCTCGAGAAACTCTGTTTCAATCAATGATTTAAAGATAAATCATTTGTTAACAGTTTGAAATGTGTTAAGACAACAATATTTCAATCTTAACATATATTTCGTGTTAGGTGTTACCTTCTTATCATATCCAAAACAAAAATTCCACTCTTCTTTAGCATCCAAGCCACTTGGCACTGGTGGGATAATTAGCTTAAAACCTTCAACCCTAGCATGCCGACCATCATTCTATCTGGCTGTACACTCTTTGCAAACTTCATCGTACTATTCATAATCATTGTCGGTGGTAGGAGTGATATTACAATTTTTATCTATTGAGACTGGAAGAGCTGAAAAACAAACGACAGTATTTAACATGTAATACAGATTTAAGTTATGTAAAATACACAAAATTAGTCTTTGTAAAGTATGAAGCTCTTACATTGGACCGGGCCACCCCTGTTTTGCAAGGACGCTGCTGCCTCAGATTGATTTTGGTTTGCCATCTACATTCGTTTAAAATGAAGTAGGGATCCAAATTAGAATAGTAGCTCAAAATTAGGTCTGAATTAGGGCATCCTATGGATTCTGATGCAAAACAACAAAATATTTATCAAAATAATTAAATAGTTCAAAGTCTTGAGGAAAAAAGGCAATACATTTCAAAGCAGTAAATATTCTATTTTTGCCAAAAATCTCACAATACGGTGAGAATTTTACAAATCATCAAAAAGGACAATAATACAATGATAATACAATAGTTTGACATACAAATTTTATTACATCCAAATTGGAAATCATTTCACAATCAACACCGATCACGGCATCTATTCTGCAAAAAACAAAAATTAATTTAACGATTGATTTGAGTAGTTGTGGTGTTGTGAAAATAATGAGCAATCGACCTACATTGGAGATACGTTGCATGTTCTCGTCTAAGTTATGAAAATATTTCTTTATAAACAACATTCATCATGTAAATGCTTTCATGACCAGCTATCTTGCCATTCTTTATCAGAATTTTTATTTTTTCACTGGACACTTCTCACGATAAAGCTACGTACAACTGGCCATGACTGAACACATTATTTGGCAGATATATTCCCACATTTTCGATTATTTGGCCTTATGATTTATTAATCGTCAATGCGAAGCATAGCCTCAATGGAAACTGTTTGCGCATTCATTAAAATGGTAGTCTAATATTTTCAGCTGTCTTCAATGGTATCCGTGGCAAGAAGACCAAGTTTCCTTGAAAGTTCCCGGTTAAAATCTCCGCCTCTATTACATTTTTCGCAAACCGGCGACAAATAAGTCTTGTTCCATTTCATAGACCTATATTTGGGTCAATATTTCAGATTAACATGATAGTAGCTCCGATTTTTAACTTTAGCTTATGAGGCGGTAAGTTACCCGGTGTCAATGAATTTAAAAATTCAGGTTGATACAAACCTCTTCTATCATCAACGACGGAATCATAAGAGTAGTATATAACTTCTTCGCCGGGAAATTGTAGAAGAGTGGTGTTATTCAACATATTCACATGCTCATTTAGCGGCGTTAATAAAGCTTTGTCTTGAATATAGTTTTTATCACCAACGTGCGATCCTAAATTTGGGAATGTAGCATCGATTAAATCATTGGTCGATTTCTCACATTCCCATGACATTCCCATTGGATCAGGGATCCTAATCATATCATCTTGTATGGTCATCTCCAATCCATTTCCAACTCGGAGAAGATACTCAGAGAAGCTGTTATCATTTTTGGCTCGCATATTTTCTATTAGAGTTAATATCTTGACATAACTCCATAAATGTGATTGAACGATGCTTGCATTAATTATCTGTGCTCTTGTTCCATTCATAACAACCGGTAGTACCTGACAAAAATATCCTCCCATAATTAATATTTTCCCTCTGAAGGGCTTGTCCACATCAGTAACATCATGAAACAAACGATCAACTGTCTCAAACGCCTTTCTATCAGCCATGGGTGCTTCATCCCAAATTATGTCCTTTGATTGTCTGATTACTTCTGCAAAGTCTGACTGTTTTTCAAAAGAGCAAAAAGATTTGTAATCCAATTTAATGGGTATTTGTAACTTTCAATGTGCAGTACGGCCCCACAGTAAAAGGGTAGCAGCAATACCAGAAGTAGCTGTAGCTATAATGATGCATCCTATTTTTCTAAAAGTGGCAAGAATTGCATGATACAGATATGTTTTTCCAGTTCCACCAGGTCCATCAACAAAAAAACACTCATGTGCTTTGTTCCTTATTGCCTCGCTGATCACATTGTAAGCATGTAACTGACCTTCATTGAGCAACGTAACTGTGTTAAGATCATCCCGTGTAATAGGTATTGATAATTCAACTTCTATAAGACCGGATATGTTATTGAGATCATTGAATGATTCATTGATGGGTGGTAAATCAAAGTCATTAATAGAGCATTTATGTTACTTCAGGATATCATCGAGGTTATGAAGTAGTTTATTCATAATGTAGAACTCATTGGTCGTGCTAGAACTTGGATAATCTTCGATCATGATTGCATAATTTTCATCCCAAATACTTCTGACATCGGCTGGTTCACAAAAGATCAATATAGTAGCAAAAAATCTTCTCAACGCGGATGGCATTCTGAATACTCGAGCTTCATGTAGACATTCTCGAATACTGTTATCATTCTCAAGCAAACCATAGTTCTGTGCAGCATTCTTAAAAGTGACGTAGTGCGTGTCGTTGACAGTTAATAGGGCATCGAATAACTTTGGACCCGGTATGTGATTTAGAAGCATGTGCAAATAGTATCTTTCGCTGTCAGCAAGTGGTACAGAATAAATTCTACCAATGACCCTGCGATTTCTGATCTTTTTCCTCCAAATTTTATGTTGGTTGAACCATCAATAATATTTTGGAAAATCTCTATACAAATGGAGGTTTTGCTCTCAATGTTGGCAATAAACAATAAAAAACTCGGTCAACATTATTTTTGAATTACATTCATCCATTAATATCGATGAAATTGGTTGTTCACTATAAAATTGTATCTGACGTTTATTAGGTAGATGTATTTGTAATCGCTCTACCGATGGATATATTCGACTCATTTAGAACTTGAACGTTCTCCACAAAGATTCAGGTGGGCACAACCATCTGCTGTCAACATAATTATTTATTTCATCTTGAGTAGCACCAGGACAGACTTCAAAAGAGACATGATCGGGTCCTTTATATACGTATTTGTATAAATATTTAATGCTATTGATACTGCTGCATATCGCAACATTTAGATGACAATCATATTTTAAAAGCAACCATGGATTATATTGAACAACCCATCTAATATCCACAATAAAAGCTGCATTTTTTCCTATAGTAATGTTTTTGTTATCATTCCTTCTTCGATACACCAGGTAAGCATCATTCTCTTGTATCGTCGCATCTGCATACTGCTTAGGAAAACTTTTATTACAAATATGGTTTTTCATACATTGTGCATTTGGTTTGTAAGGTCCACATGGCCCGTGAATCATGTGTTTTATCACGGACTCGTACAATGCAGGTTCTTGGTCTCTATAAGGTATCTTCGCTCGTATAATTGAATCGTACTCATTAGGGGAGGTTAATTTGTCTGCCGGATCCAATAACACCAACATGTGTGAAAGTCCACTAAGTGTCGGCTATGTGCACCTATGGGGGGGGGGGAATAGGTGACGTGTGGTTCTTTTGCGGAATTTACAGATGTACCTGCACAATAAAAACAACAAACACAGCACACAGAATACACAGCAAATTTATAGTGGTTCCCCGACTTGGGTACATCCACTTTCCCCCTTCGACCTATCTCCCCAACAAGGGACGACTCGGTCACTTCACCAACGGGATTGAAATCCAATCCCTGCACTAACGGAAGGAGCCCTTCCACACGTGAGAGTCAACACTCCCACAAAACGGGTTGCACCCAACCCTTACAACGCGGAACAAAAGTTCCTTTACAACAAAAGTAAATATGGAATGTATATGAGATACAAACTTCTTTCGGAGACTACGGTGTTCCTCTTCGTTCGACGACGTGTTCTCGAGGTCGATGAAGAGTCTACGACCTTGGTCTCACTTGGAGAGGATCTCCCGAAACCGGCGGCGGCAATCCGAGCGGCGGCTTGGTTCGGAGTTGGCGGCGACGAAGGTGCGCTGCTGCAGTGCTTTGAGATCCAAACTTCTTTGCGAAGCAAACTAGGTCTACCAACGGTCACTCTAGGATCGGTCGTCTCGATCGATTCGGACGGGGGAGTTTTTCCCGGTCAACAAATCGAGAGACAAGAGATCTCTGGATAGACACGTGAGACGCAAGCTTTGCTAAGCTTCTGTCGCCGGAGATCGGGAAGAAGAACGATCAGCGGCGGCGACGTACTTTCCCGAGCGCGACGGCGGCGGCGGAGATGAGTTGCGGATTTAGGGTTTTGTTGCGGCTCGGTTTTCTTTTTCTTTTTCTCTGTGTCCTTACTGTTCAACATACCGAAGTATATATACTGTAGATACAGCAAAATTGACCGTTGTGGGACCCACAAATTAAATCCCCAAAATCCAGTTCAAACTAATCCAGAAGCAGAATCCGGTTCAGCAGCATTCTGAGAAAACGCCAAGTAAAAATCGGCGAGAATCGCAGACGATTCTCGACGAATCGGCGAGAATCACCAAGTGATTCTCGACGATTCGTCGAGAATCGTTTGTGATTCTCGTCGAATCACTTGTCGATTCTCAACGAATTGGACTTTGTATTCATGGGCTGCTTGACCACTGGTTCGGCGGGAATCACAAGTGATTCTCGCCGAAACTTACTTGGTACCATTTTGAGATGGCCAGAAGGAGTCGGCGAGAATCACTGATGATTCTCGTCGATTCGGCGAGAATCACTAGTGATTCTCGCCGATTCGGCGAGAATCACTTGGTGATTCTCGTCGAATTTGCCTTGGACGATTTTTCGTCTTCCACCTAGGAGCTGCTCCTTGATCCTCCATGCTCCTTGTCTTCTCTTGCATATGAGCGGCCCTGTACTTGAAAGTAAGTGCACTCCAATAGAGAGAGTACACATAGGCCAACACACTGATCTGCTCAACGAGGGATTACGTCGTGCAGACCCGTGTATATTGACCTACTGCACCCTGACATTGGTGTGCACTTAGCGTGGAGAAACTGCAAGTACAACTTGAAAAAGTTTATCAAATACATAGTCTATTGACCTTAGCTTGTCCAGGGGCTTCTTCAAATCAGGTACATTGTGGATACAATACCCAACAATGTGAACATGTGATAATCCCCTTTTTTTGAAATTCAATGACATGGACATGTCCGACTACCTTTCCTAACACGCCTCTATGGAATATATCTTTCTTGTGCTCTTCATATTTAGAACGAAATATCCTAGTTAGGAGATCTGGACGGTCATACAGAGCTTGTCCTTCCATGAGCTCATCCTTAATCTCCTTCCATCCTAGATTGCATGTCATGGTTATAAAAAAATCTGGCTTGTCGTTGTGCTGAACAATTGCCATAGCATCTTGATATCGTTGATAAATATCTCTTGGGCTACCATTAAATGAAGACGGTAGGATGGTTCTTTTTCCGACGTTACCTAAATTGAAATAACACGCAAAAATTAATATATAAAAATGAGATTATATATTATTTTTTTAATAAAAAGTGAGTTTATCAAACCAGCTTTATTTTCGCCTGCATTAAAACAATCTTGCCACCATGAATATAGTTTTACGTGCAAGTCACTTTGATGTGACCAAATAAACCGCAATTTTTGAGTTTCTATTTTTACGTAGTTATCGACCACATATTGTTGTAGTAACCTTCTGCTGCGCAGTAATATCGAATTGGAAGCATCTCGAATCTTGAGAAAAAAATAGTTAGAAGACAATTAGAGAAAACGTATAACGCGACATCTCTAAAATGTGTAAAATAAGTGTTCATTACTTGAAGCATGTATGAATAGTAATCACAGCAGGTGATTTTTGAGTTTCTCAGTGAATATAAATTGCTAGACCAGCCAAACGTCCCTAACGGTAACAACAAAGGGTATTGAAGAGGATCGTAGTGGCCAGAGTATTCTTGGACATTCTGCAGATGTCCTCCAATCATTTGAACAATGATATCTCCCTATCGCATTTTCTGTCCTTCTTCTTGCCAACTAATATAGCCACAACTTGAGAGGCCGGCGACATAGTGTATTGATGTAGATTGGAAGGCCGTTCTTTTATAACCAACTTGCATTCATTTATGTTTGGATGGCGCGATTGTTATCGGAACCTCTGAATGAAGGGATTGAATATATCCAATATGCACGTTATTTTTGTAGGAGCCCAACCCGAAGCTCATTATTTTCTTGTAAATGGTTTGCTGTCTCAAGCTCGGTGTCGTAGATAAATAGTTGAAGGAAGCGCGGTCCTAGGCCATCATTTGGGGTTAGGTTTCCGATGCGATGATATATGGATCTGTGTGCCTGGAAGCTATAAATTTCTTGGTGAAATGGGGCTATCGTGTTGTCAAGCGTTACACCCAATGATGTAAAGGAGAAAACATGATATATACACACAGATGTTGCCTGAAATGTTGACCTTCCTTAGACTGATCGTTGTAGAGTTTGAGCAATTCCGTAGGTGCTGGGATTTCTGGTATTGATATTCTTCCTTTATTACAACACAATGAGCTGGTCTCTTGTTGAAATAGTTTAGCACAATAGTGGGGGCAGGTTGTCGGTGAGTGTAGTTCAAAGCGTGTTTCAGCATGCGCTGGATAAAAATTTCTAGCGCAATTACGTTAAATATACGTCCTTGTGGTTGCATTATCATTTTATTCATCATCTTCTTCAGCACTATCATTTTCTACATCAGAACCATCATTGTAGATTGGTGGAGTAGATGGGGTGAAGTATTTCAACATATTAGTAATTATTTAGAAGTACAAATACATGAAGGATGACCGTTCACGGAGATAGTTTAGCGTACCGTGAGCGATTGTTGTAGTCCGCATTGATGTTGAACTTTGACCTATTTCTAAAGTTGAATGTGTGTTCATAACATTAGGCATTGTTCTTTGTTGATCTTCAGGAACATGACGTTGTCCTCATTTCGGGTATTTTCGGTGTCACGTTGTTGAACAGTCATATTGCTTCTCCGTATGCGCGTAGAATTGTGGTGCAATAAGCGAGTCCAACTTTCTAGTAGTTGTGTGATAACGAAGTAGTTCCATTCACGTGCATGAGATATTGTGTCTAGGGATACTTCAAAATTTGTTAGGTAATACATGGAGTAAGCAGATTTTGAAGCAGTTCTTGGCTTGTAATTGTTGGAGTTACTGCTGTCGTTGTCTTTGAACACTCGCCTATTTGAAAAATTGAATGCATGGTCACATCGTTGGTCACTGTTATTGTTTGCGCTTCTTGACAATGTTGATTTGCTCGTCTTTTGTCATTTTCTTCAGCACGTTGTTGATCAGTCATATTATTTCTTCGTACGCGGGTAGATTCATGGTGTAGTAAGCGTGTACGGCTATCTGGTAATTGTATATATGTTTAATGTGGCGCATTCACACTATTATATTACGTTCATGATGTTTAAAAAATTATGCAGGTAGTACCTGGAGTCAAGAGATTTTGAAGTAATTCTTGACTTCCTGTGTCCTCCATGTTGAAGAGTAATGTGTTTTGATTGTTGAAGAGTAATGTTTGAGCGATCAATTACTGGACTCTATACGCAAACATATTTATTGTTTATTTGTTTCAATAGAATAGTGGAAACAAATATTCTAGCATGCTGCGCTACGTAAATCAAATATATAACAATATGTATATATGTACACACAGACACGCAAATGAGACAATCGTACAGTTTCATAAATTCATGACAAAAAAGACTCAACTAAATATACAATTGAATGAAAACAAATGAATACCAACAAATATGTTCCGATGGATACGAAATTCAAATTTTCAAATGCGCTCTAAGAGTTTAAGAAAAACGGTACCTATAGAAAAGAAATGAATACCTCAAGATACAATTGGCTTACTAATTATGGTTTACTTGAATGAACATGAACTCAATTTTCTTCAAGTTTGTCAATTAAAAAGAGCTTTAAAACTATAAATCCTTCACTAACACATACCAATATAGTAGATGTGAACTTGCATATAAGAAATGTTAAACTATTTTGAAAAATTAGTAGCTTTATCATTTCTTTTTATCAAAACATATTTTCCAAGCCTTCGTGAGAATGTAAAACTGTAGTTTGCAAGTCCATAGCTACTATGTAGTTACAAATCTGACACCAAGCATAAAGAATGAAAGAAGTAATCTAAGAATGCAAATTCATATACCTTCTGATGAAAAAAAGTATGTTTTTGATTTACTGTCATAAGCAGTGATGTTAGGCTGCAAAAATTTGAATAAACTCATGGATTTTAATGTAAAGTTGATCTGAGGATGAGAGGGAGCTGATCCCTGTAAAGCTGATCAAGGATGAAATCTCTGTAAAGCTAAAGAAGGATTAGAGGGAGCTGTCCCTGAAGCTGGGAGTCAATGAAAGCTGGTGGTTATGTTAGGAATCCAGGGTCAAGTTAAGATAGGAAAGTTCAGACACCAAAATCCAAATACTGATTTCATTTTTTTGTACCCACAAATCTCTTGGATATAACTACAATAACTCAAGGAACAAACTCACAATCAGCTCATAACTTAATTAGAATCAACGCAAATTTTTCAATACTTTGTTGCAATAAATAATTGTATAATGCAATAACAAAATCAGCCCAGAACATGTTCAAATATGTTCATAGCAGAAATATATTTCAAGAACGTCCAAAAATGCCTTAAAAATATAACTTGAGACCAAGATTAATAACCCCAAATGTCGTAGAAATCAAATACAACATAGATCGACTTAAGAAACAGTCAAAACAGTCCCCCAAAATAGGCCCCCAAAACACCTTAAAAATTTGTGTTACCAAGCTACTAATGTTGTCGGTGATTCCGATGGTCATGGGATTGACAAAGAAAAAAAGCAAGTCATTCAAAAGAGAAGCGGCTAACTATGTCCATTAAAAGATGTATTAGTGTCATGGTCTCTCAATTGTTAATGGCTGACCGTTCCCCTTAACCCTTATGAAATACCTTTTTTTAAAAAATGGCTGCACGTTCCCCTTTCTTAACCCTTATGAAATATCTTTTTTTAAAAAAAAATGCAACCATTTAATAAAAAAACGAAAAAGGCGTGATGGAGGAATGGAAAGTCAGAACTAACGAAGAATTCTGTCACTAAGCAGGATGAAATCCAAGCAACAATATAATATCAACTAAAATAAGTTACACTTTATACAAAGAGTAGAGATGATTTCAAACCAAAAACAATTAAAGTGTAAGTTTTCAGTTAAAAGTAGTAAAGGCATACCTTTGTTCCTTTATTCTTCTTTGTCTTCCAGCAAACTCAGCAAACTCAATCCCTATGTAAGACCATTTATCACCATATATAATAACCTTCTAATAATCTCTTGGCCATTCGAACTTATTGTTGCTTGAGTTGTCCAGCACAATTACAATTTGATCAATAAATTTCTCCAGTAGCACAACCTAAGTTGGCGGCAACGGGATTTATGCTTTATATTTTGTTATCTTTTTTTGTTTTGAAATGTACATGGCCAAGAGATTTTTGTTATTGAAACAAAGAACAAAAAATCAAATGTCCATTTTAGTCTTTATTTATCAATTTGTCATGCCTATAAGATTTTGGGTGCACACATAATATTGATATGCTCCAATGCGAAAGATAACCCGAAGAAGGGCTGAAAGCCCTAAGTTTATCCATTTCTTCATCAGTTTTTGAACGGCCAAATTTTCATTTTATAAAACTAGATAACTCAAAAAGAGCATTCGTAAATAGCTATTACTCAACTCAACTCTCTCCGCCATAAAACTGTATGGTAAAATAGCTGTATGGAAATATTAAAATGCTATTAGAAGAGATGAAATTTATTAGCAGTTATAACTCAACTCCCGCCGCCATGTAATAGCTAAAACAGGGAATGCATAACATATAGCCCATATGGATTAACTCAGCATGTAATAAGCTAAAACTGAATGCATAACAGCAGCTAAAATAGGGGATCTTAACTTAGAAACACACAGAAAACTTTTTGGGATCATAAATTGGAATGTAAACTAAATCTCAGTTTTAGAATAATTTAAGTGGAAACTTTATGGGCAAGAGATCAAAGCATAAAACTGAAAATAAAGGCGAGATCTAGAAAACAAGGAATAGAAAACAGGGGATCAAGTTAGCACGACGATGGAGCAAGTTACAGTCGAAGTGGAGAAAGATCTCTGGCACCACCATCTGACGGAGCGGGGTTCAGGTGCGGTTATACCCTAGGCGTCTGCGGGATCCAAAGCAAAAGAAATAGAAAATAGTTGCTCCATGCGTGGTTATGCAGTAGGCGACTGTGGGATTCAGAGGAAAAGAAACCAAAAAGAGGGGATCAAGTTAGCAGGACAATGGAGGAGCAAAAACCCATAGAAGACTGAATCCTACATGAGAAGAATTACCGTGGAGGTGGAGAAAGATCACCGGCAAGAGTTCCGTGCGGGAGGGGAAGTAGTAGGGGGAAATTGTTCTGAAGCGGCAGGAGGAAGACTTCTGAAGCGGGTGCGTGTTGAGGAGTTAAAGGCGTTGAGGCGTGTTGCCGTGGGGGAGGGGAAAAGCCTCCAGCGTGCTGCTTTCGGCGGACATGACGGGAGAGAAGACTTTCTGTGCGGGACGGGGACGTGCGGGACGGGGACGTGCGGGACAGGGATTTGAATTGTGGGATTTGCTGGATTTAAGCGAGTATATCGATATCCGGCCGAAACCCGCATGCCGTATTTAAGCGAGGATTTGAACAGTGGCAAGAGTTTACTTGCTTCTCCTAATCCAACGGTGGCTATCCTTTGAAGGATATTGGATCTAATGGCTAAAATTAAAATCTTGGTGTGCTTTCCAAATAGGTATATTGTTTTATATATATATATATATATATATATATATATATATATATATATATATATATATATATATATATATATATATATATATATATATATATATATTCTTGGACTTAGGTTTTAGAACCAAACTTCATCTTCTCCGTTATTTTTCTCCCGAACTAGAGCAACGAGCGAGAGAGAGAATTTCTTTTTAGTGAATCTTCCGGTGGCCGCCGACGGTACTCCGTTGCTCGAAATCTTCAACCGAACATAGATCCGGAAAGCTCTCTCTGAGAGCTGCGCTATCGTGGTAAATTTTTCCCCATTCCTTGATTTTTCTTATTAGGGTTTTTCGGCCCTAACCTCTTTTTCGGCTGTTATTCTTCAAATTTCAACTCCTCATGCATCCTTTTGCCCCGATATATGACGAGGAGTGATTCAGAGGACTTTTTCGGTAAAACCAAGGCAAGTGGTGGTTTCCCCTCGTTTCTCCTTGTCCGATTTGATGGTAACGGCTATGTTTTCATGTTCTTTAAAACTTTCTACGCTTGTTCTTCCAAATTACTATTATGATTAACCGTTTCAATGATCACATGATGTTGTAAGGTTTTGGTCATGGTAACTCGATCTTGTCTGGTTATGCTTAATCGTTCTTGATGTGTCTTAATGATGGATTTACATGTCTTAGCTTCTGTTATTGAACGTATTAGAATTTATCTAGGATTGTGCATCGTTCCTAAGGGTTGATCTACCATGTCTTGAATCTAGTAATGTCAAGCAGAATCTGACGTGCCAAATCTCGATATATATGTGGTTGTTTTCTTGTGGGTTTTCTTGATTGTGGGAGTTAGTGGACGAAACCACCTCCGCAATGTTTGATGCCTTTATTAGTACCTTGTGGAAGTCTACCAGGTTTTTGGGCGTCTGCGGTGTATGGTGGAGAGTATGAGACTCCCAAACAATTAGATGGATATTATATTCATGAGGGCGTGTCTAGTTGAGTGACCACCTCGCCCGTATTTTTGGGTACAGTCAACCACAGGTGCCTAATAAAGGCTTTGTACTTTTTCCTTATGATTTATTCATATCGTCACCTTATAGCCTCGTGTGTCTGGTGTACTCTCATTCTACGTGACGAATCACGTATGAGTTCTTTTCCGGTTGATGCCTTGTTTCTTTTTGTACTTTACTTCAGTACTTTTGGTCTCGGGTTGGTACCCCTTTTGACCTTTATTTATTTTGGCTTATTTCTTTTTCTGCCACTGTTTGTACCTCCTTGATGAGTTGTTCTGTCTTTGGAATGCCTCACGATCAGAGCAGTAGCAGATAGCAGAGCTAGTTTTTGGAGTTTTCGGGCGGCAGTGTTGGCCATGGTTGTTACCTCATCTCAGCGAGGTAGATTGTGGTTTATTTAGTTACTGGTTCAGACTTACTTTTCTGTTAGTGGGTTCGTGTCAGTTTGTTGGCGCCCACAGAATTGTTATTTTTAGATACTTGCTTGCTGCTTATTTCTCTATATGTGGATGTGGACTACTTGCTCTCTAGGAGGATTTATGCTAGGAATGCATGTTAGGTATTTTTAAGAATAAAATCTATTACTACTACTTCATGCACTGCATAATTTTAAAAAAAACTCTAACTTATTATATTTAGCGACCGTAAAAGCTATCCGTACTACTATAATAAATTTAGAGTCTTGCATAGCATGAATCGTCCTTTGGGGATGTTTATAGTCATGTAGAATGTTGGAGTCAATCTAAATAAGTATTTCTCCGCAGTGTACAATTATATTTTGATTTGTGGACTAGATGAGTCACTAAGCCGAGGGATACTGCTATCTACTGGACTTAAAATGATTTTTCGCTTAAAATAATTTAAAGAAACTTTCTTCATGATTAAGTAGGTGTTGGCCTGAGTGTCCGTAGTTATCCCCTGTTGACGTGGCATCATGACGCGCATTTTCCCTTACTCCGATAAGTTATTATATGCGGGGAAAATGCGGGTTGTGATGGTTTGTATTAGAGCCAGGTTGCTTGACAATTGGTCAGGCAACGTTATCTTGTTAGTGTTAGTTGTTTAGTGACATTTCATACACACACCGATGTGTCATCAGTACGTCATAGCCGAATCATAGTCACTACACTCATAGCATGATAAGAAGTATATGGGGCATATTATGTAGTATGGGATGCATAATATGTGTTTGTATATGGATCCACCATAGGTGGCAACATGTGATGGTTATGTAGTATGGGATGCATAACCACCATCACATGGGTGCCCATTAGCACATTTTATCTTCTCGTTGCATGCGATGTTATGTAGTATGGGATGCATAACATTTCATGTGTACACCGATTATAACATGCATTATGGACTTTATAGAATTCATAGCACTACATACATTGCATATCATCGCATAAGCACGCGTGCTAAGTTAAGGTTTACATGATGACACATGTACACACATGATTTTAAATAAGAATAAAGAATACATGCATTCATGTCATAGGCACAAGAGTCAATAGGATGAGAGGTTATCATCCTAAGTAGGACATAGCATCATTATAAAATCCCAGAGCAAGTTGCAGCATAAGCAAGTGTCTATTAAGTATGGTCTGAACTAGTCGTGTGGCTTTGTTGTAAGCTAGGATTTTGATGAATTGTCCGTTTGCTTTTTAGAAATGCCGCAAAAGCACCCTGAGATGAGGTCGACCCCCTAGTAGGAGGGTGAGTCATCAGGTGCACAAAGTGAAGCGATTATCGAGAGTCTGCGTCAGAGTAACGAGGCTCTATCGAGGCAATTAGTTGCGATGCAATCGCAAATTGAGTCTTTGTTGTCTACCGCTCCCGTAAAGCAACCTTTAGTGCAAGAGCCTGCCATGGGCCAAGCTGTGTCTGATAACCCTGCTCCTCTGGTGCCCCATATGGCGATACCACCAGAAATGAATTTCATATCGCACTTCAAACGGTTTGGACCTCCCACCTACGACGGGAGTGCCGACTTTATGATTATAGATGATTGGATCATCTCCATCGAGGAGATGTTTTCATATTCGGGAATTCTAGAAGCCCAAAAAGTGATGATTGCAACATATCAGTTAAAAGGCCTGGCAAAGAGTTGGTGGATTCGGGAAAGGGAGAGTCTGAAGGAAGGCTGTTCTTTGGAATCTTTTAATATGATGCTGCTGAAGAAGTTTCTACCCTCGGTTGAGCAAAACCGCCTGATGAATAACTTCCTGCATCTAAAGCAGAGACAGCTCACCGTGAGCGAGTACGAGATTTAGTTTAGCAAACTGAGTAGGTTTGCTCCTAATTTGGTTACATCTGAGGAGGGTATAGTGAAGCGTTTCCTGGGAGGACTAAGGAGCGATGTCCAGCAATGGGCATGCGCTTATTGAGCTAAAATTTATGCAGAAGCAGTGGAAGCCGCTTTGAAAGTGGAGGCGATTGAAAATGCCAAGAATCGAGGTACGGCAGCAAGGAAAGAGAAAAGGAAAGGCATTGAGGATGGTAGCTCCAGGGCATCTGGCCCTTCTTCAAAAAAGAAAAGTAAGGAAGTGTGTAGCTTCTATGGTCATCCTAGCCACCGTTACAAAAGGTGTTTTAATGGGACTTCCACTCTGAAGTAGCAGCAGGTGCACGCCATCCAAGGTGCACCCAAGGGAGAGCAAGTGTGCTCGTACTGTGGAAGGAAGGGTCATGATGTGAGTCGTTGTTGGATGAAGGAAAGGACTTGCTTCCAGTGCGGGCAGAAGGGACACCAGAAATCTTCGTGCCCCCAGGCTCAGTCCCCACTGCAGCCTGCCCCGCTTCGAGCTCTGCTGCCGCCACCAAACCTGGATAAAGGAAAAGAAAAGATGAACGTGATGACCAGCGAGAATGCTTAAACCTCTACGTAAGTAATATTAGGTTAGCCCCAGTTTAATATAACCTTTTAGTTATCATTGTTGTCCTAGTTATCGTTCGTTTAGTTATGTATGTTTTGGTTTTAGGGGAGTTTAAGGTGCGGAATAGGTGGGCGCGCGTTCTTTTCGATTCAGGTGCCACCCATTCCTTTGTGGCCCGGAGATTTATTGATAAACATCGCCTGAATGTGGATCAATTAGGAGACTCCTTCAACATCAAGCTTCCATCCGGTGATTCAGTGATATTTAATCAAGGAGTTCTAAGATACCTTATTTATCTTCGCAATTTTCTGGACTTTGCGAACCTACTGATTTTGGATCTGTCTAAATTTGACGTGATTTTGAGCATGGACTGGCTGTCCAAGTATGATGCGGTCATCTAGTGCAAAGCTAAGAGATTGGATTTCAGGATGGATGATGGACAACCTATGAGCGTCTATGCATTTCAGGACAGAGTTTCCCCTATCATTTCTGCGATATGTGCTTGTCGTGCTATAGAGTCTGGTTTCGAGGCGTTTTTAGTTTCTATTTCTTCTTTGGAAACAGCTTCTGTTACACCACGTCTTGAGGATGTCTCGGTAGTGCGAGAGTTTCCAGATGTCTTTCCTGATAGTATTCCAGGACTTCCTCCTGAAAGGGAGATAGAGTTTGTGATAGACCTCGAGTCAGGTACTCGTCCTATTACTAAAGCACCGTATCGTATGGCTCCGCGTGAGTTGGATGAGTTGCGTACTCAGCTTGATGAGTTATTGAGGTGTGGTTTTATTAGTCCAAGTTCTTCTCCGTAGGGTGCTCCTATTTTGTTCGTCAAGAAGAAAGATGGATCGATGAGGCTTTGCATCGATTACAGAGAATTGAACAAGGTCACCATTAAGAATAGATATCCCCTGCCAAGGATTGACGATCTGTTCGATCAGTTGCGTGGTAGCTCAGTATTTTCAAAGATCGATCTTCACTCAGGCTACAACCAGTTGAGAATTCGTGAGGCAGATATTCCCCGAACCACCTTCCATTCGCGGCATGGACATTTTGAGTTTTTGATGATGTCTTTTGGTTTAACCAATGCACCCTCTGCTTTCATGGATTTGATGAATAGGGTGTTTAAGGATTTCTTGGACCGATTCGTTATTATTTTTATAGATGATGTCCTGGTGTATTCCCGCAATGTTGAGGAGCATACTCAGCATTTGTGTTTGGTTTTGTCGACCCTGAGGGAGTATAAGTTATATGCAAAGTTGAGCAAGTGTGAGTTCTGCCTACCTCAGGTGTCCTTTCTGGGTCATGTTGTAAGCAAGGACGGTATTTCTGTATACCCGACCTAGATTTCTGCCCAGATGGAATGGGAGAGACCTTCTACACCTAAGGAGGTTATGAGCTTCTTAGGCCTGGATGTCTATTATAGAAGATTTGGGGAAGGATTTTTGGTGTTGACTGCTCCTCTAACTAGACTTACTCAGAAGAACATTGCATTCTTTTGGAGTAATAAGTGTGAAGAGGCTTTTCAAGAGTTGGAGAAGAGACTGTATACTGCACCAATTTTAACCTTACCTACTGAATGAGTTGAGTATGTTGTGTATGTTGATGCATCACACATCGGACTTGGTTGTGAATTAATGCAAGAAGGTAAGATGATCGCGTATGGATCGAGGCAACTAAAGATTCACAAGAGAAACTATCCTACGCATGATTTGGAGTTTGCTGCCGTAATTTATGCAATGAAGCTATGGCGACACTTAATATATGGCGCGCTGTGCAAGATCTATACGGACCATAAGAGTTTGAAGTACGTCTTTACTCAGAAGGAACTAAATCTGCGCCACCGTCGGTGGTTATAATATGTGACAAATTATGAAGTGGAAATTCTTTATCATCCAGCAAAGGCTAATGTAGTAGCCGATGCTTTGAGTAGAAAGACCGCTAAAATTTTTAATCTATCAGTACAGTCCTTGGTAGAAGAATTCTTGTTGATGGATATTGAGGTTGGGAGTCATACTGGGCCAGCTAGTTTGGAAGCGGAAGAACACTCTTGGATTTCACTTACTCGAGCACACCAGATGGATGATCCTGATTTGTTGCACCTCCGAAATAGAACTGTGAAGGGAGAGGTATCAGATTTCTCCTTGGATGAGTTAGATACCTTGAGGTATCATGGTAGATTTTGTGTGCCCGCCTTTGGCGATATTCAAGCTAAGATCTGTGTTGAAGCTCATGGTTCCAGTGTAGCATACCACCCTGGTTCCACTAAGATGTATAAAGATCTAAACCAAATTGTTTGGTGGTCAGGGATGAAGAATGACATCGCAAAGTTTGTATCGGAATGTTATACATGTCAACGTGTGAAGGCTGATCATAGAAGGCCTGGTGGTAAATTGACACCGCTTGATATTCCAAGTTGGAAATGGGAGATTTTTCAATGGATTTTATTACCGGTCTACCAAAATCTCCCCGTGGGCACGACTCTGTTTGGGCGATAGTCGACAGATTGACAAAGTGTGCTCACTTTGTTCCGTTTAAAATTGGGTATTCGATGAAAAAGATAATTGAGCTATATATTGAAGAGGTCATCAGGTTACATGGAGTGCCTATTAGCATTGTATCAGATCGGGACTCCAGATTTACGTCTCGCTTTTGGAAGAGTTTATAGGAGGGGTTGGCTACCGATTTGAGGTATTCCACCGCCTATCATCCACAAATGAATGGTCAGACAGAAAGGGTAAATCAGATCGTAGAAGACATGATCAGATGTTATATTTTGGATCATGGTGGTGCTTGGGATGAGCGTCTCAGACACATGGAGTTTGCATACAATAATAGTTATCAAGAGATTCTGCAGATGGCCCCGTTTGAGGCCTTGTATGGGAGGCATTGTAGAACTCCTTTATTTTGGGCTGAAGTTTGTGAGAGACTGTTGCTAGTCCGGAAGCCCTTGAAGAGATGAGATGAATTGTGCAGTGACTCATATTCGAGAGAAGCTCTGTGTGGCTCAAGAGCGCTATGAGAAGTATGCTAATCAATGAAGGGTCGATCTGGAGTTTGTCGTTGGAGACTTGGTTTTCCTAAAGGTTTCTCCGATGTCTGGCGTTACAAGGTTTGGAAGGAACCACAAGTTAGTCCCCCAGTATGTGGGACCTTTCCAGATTCTTGAGCGTATTGGAGTGACAGCCTAAAGGCTGGATTTGCCTGCGACCCTCCTTGGTGTCCATGATGTGTTTCATGTGAGCCAGTTGCGGAAGGGTGTTTGTAATGATCATCAAGTCCTCGACTCGATGCCCCAGATTCAGCCCAACCTTACGTATGTGGAAGAACCTATTCGTATTCTGGATTCTCAAGAGTGTGTGTTGCAAAGAAAGACCATCCCCATGGTCAAGATTCTTTGGAGAAATCAAGACGTCGAGAGCACGACGTCGGAATTGGAATCAGCGATGAGGAAATCTCATCCAAACCTCTTCTCTTAGTTTCGGGTATGTCGTTATGTTTTCAGTTATGTTTGATTTTATCGTTTTGATTTGGTTTTGGAGTTGTGTTAAGTTTCGGGACGAAACTACTTTTTAGGGGGAGCGACTATAATGCCCCCGATTTTTCGATGATTTTATTTGAATGGGCATCGTCATATTTATGATGTCGTAGCGTTACTTTTAACGTCGAGTTGGCGGCGCAATGCCATTAAGGCATTTTCGCGTCCGTGTGGTTGAGTCGGCCGAATTCTTGTTGTAATGGAAAATTTTGCATTTGGAATTTAAGTTAAGTAATTTTGGACTTGCTCGTCAAGTTTCGTCGCAATCTGAGCATTTTTGGAGTCTCGGCGCGCGATTGAAGTTTTGGATTGTTTATGTTCCCCGTATACTTTGAAGATTAATATCTCGGGAATGGCTCGTCAGATTTTACTTTTGACTTCGTTGTTGCGTTCGTAGCGTCAGTGTTCGCCTACGGTGAGAATTTCATTTAATTCGCCTCGCGTTCATGCCTCCGTTTTGAACTTGTGTTTCATTATTCAAAATATATAAATATGATTATTTTAATATTATAGTACTATTCAAAAATGTCTTTTACTATTCATTCATATAATTTTATCAAAAGGTTATATTTGCCAAAAAATTGTTTTTCCTGCAAAGCTTGACTCGAGTGAAATTCCTGCATCTCGTGTAGGTATACTGTTCATGCAAAAAAATTCTGCTTCTTCTCGAGTGAATTTTGGATCTACTCGAGTAACGTTTTCTTCTCTCGAGTACCGCCTAATTCGACTCGAGTACCTATATTTTCCTCTCGAGTAGCTGTTTTCTCCTCTGGAGTAACTATATTTTCCTCTCGAGTAGCTATTTTCTCCTCTCGAGTACCGGTACTTTTTTCTCTCGAGTACCTGTTCATTCATCCCGAGTGGTTCATTTCAATTTGTGTCCGGGAGCCTTTTTGAGGGTCAAAACGTCATCGTATAGAAAAATGGTCAACATGAAATTTGGTCGTCTCAACGAGATCTACAACTTTCATTTTGGCACTTTTTGATTCAAAGCTATCTTCAACCTCTACTTTCGATTTTCCCAAAACTGCTCGTGAATAAGCCGTATTATTGATTTCTACTCGAGTATCTTTGATCTACTCGAGTACTATTGTCTTAACTCGAGTACTATTGTCTTAACTCGAGTATAATTGTTTTTTTCTCAAGTAATATTGAATTCTCTCGAGTCCTATTGATTTTACTCGAGTAGTTTAAGTTCCTCTCAAGTACTTTGCCCTCATTCTCGAGTAGCTTTATTCATCTCGAGTAGTTCCCTGTCGTTTACGTTCGGGCATCATTTTGAGGGTCAAAACGACACCATATGGAAAAATGTCAACATGACATTTGTTCTTCTCGACGAGATATACAACTTTCATGTTGGACACTTTTCGATTTGGAGTCATCCTAGAGCTCTCTCTCTCTCTCTCTCTCTCTCTATATATATATATATATATATATATATATATATATATATATATATATATATATATATATATATATATATATATATATATATATATATATATATATATATATATATATATATATATATATATATATATATATATATATATATATATATATATATATATATATATATATATATATATATATTCTTGGACTTAGGTTTTAGAACCAAACTTCATCTTCTCTGTTATTTTTCTCCCGAACCAGAGGAGCGAGCGAGAGAGAGAGTTTCTTTTTCATGAATCTTCCGGTGGCCGTCGACGGTACTCCGGTGCTCAAAATCTTCAACCGAACATAGATCCGGAAAGCTCTCGCCGAGAGCTACGCTATCGTGGTAAATTTTTCCCCATTGCTTGAGTTTTCTTGTTAGGGTTTTTCGGACCTAACCTCTTTTTCAGCCGTTATTCTTCATATTTCAACTCCTCCCGCATCCTTTTGCCCCAATCTACGACGTGGAGTGATTCAGAGTACTTTTCTGATAAAACCAAGGCAAGTTGGGGTTTCCCCTCATTTCTCCTTTTCCAATTTGATGGTAATGGCTATGTTTTCATGTTCTTTAAAACTTTTTGCGCTTGTTCTTCCAAATTATTGTTATGATTAACTGTTTCAATGATCACATGATGTTGTAAGGTTTTGGTCATGGTAACTCGATCTTGTCTGGTTATGTTTAATCGTTCATGATGTGTCTTAGTGATGACTTTACATGTCTTAACTTTCGTTATTGAATGTATTAGAATTTATCTATGATTGTGCATCGTTCCTAAGGGTTGATCAACCATGTCTTGAATCTAGTAATATCAAGTAGAATCTGACGAGACAAATCTCGAGATATATGTGGTTGTTTTCTTGTGGGTTTTCTTGATTGCGGGAGTTAGTGGACGAAACCACCGCCACAATGTTTGATGCCTTTTTTAGTACATTGTGAAAGTCTACCAGGTTTTTGGGCATCTACGGTGTATGGTGGAGAGTATGAGACTCCCTCGCCGTTAGAAAGATATTATATTCGTGAGGGTGAGTCTAGTTGAGTGACCACCTCGCCCGTGTTTTTGGGTAGAGTCGACCACAGTTGCCTAATAAAGGCTTCGTACCTTTTTCCTTATGATTTATTCCTGTCGTCACCTTATAGCCTCGTGTGTCTGGTGTACTCTTGTTCTACATGACGAATCATGTATGAGTTCTTTTTCGGTTGATGTCTTGTTTCTTTTTGTACTTTACTTCAGTACTTTTGGTCTCGGGTTGGTACCCCTTTTGACCTTTATTTATTTTGGCTTATTTCTTTTTCTGCCACTATTTCTACCTCCTTACTGAGGTGTTCTGTCTTTGGAATCCCTCAGCTTCAGAGTAGTAGCAGGTAGCAGAGATAGTTTTTGGAGTTTCTGGGCGGCAGTGTTGTCCGTGGTTGTTACCTCATCTCAGCGAGGTAGATTGTAGTTTATTTAGTTAGTGGTTCAGACTTACTTTTTTGTTAGTGGGTTCGTGTCAGTTTGTTGGCGCCCACAGAATTGTTATTTTTAGATACTTGCTAGCTGCTTATTTCTCTACATGTGGATGTGGACTACTTGCTCTCTGGGAGAATTTATGCTAGGAATGCATGTTAGCTATTTTTAAGAATAAAATCTATTACTACTACTTCATGCACCTCATAATTTAAAAAAACTCTAACTTGTTATATTTAGCGGCTGTAAAAGCTATCCGTACTACTATTATAAATTTAGAGTCTTGCACAGCATGAGTCGTCCTTTGGGGACGTTTATACTCTTGTAGAATGTTGGAGTCAATCTAAATAAGTATTTATCCGCAGCGTATAATTATATTTTGATTCGAGGACTAGATGAGCCACTAAGTCGAGGGATACAGCTATCTACTGCACTTAAACTGATTTTTCCCTTAAAATAAGTTAAAGAATCTTTCTTCATGGTTAAGTAGGTGTCGGGCTGAGGGTTCGCAGTTATCCCCTGCTGACGTGCATCATGAAGCGCATTTTCCCTTACTCTGATAAGTTATTATATGCGGTGAAAATGCGGGTTGTGACAGGCAACATCTTGGGAAAAAAATTCCTCTTATGAAATTATGGTAGTTGTTGTTGGTTCTACATTGATTTCAGTATCTTTATCTTCACTGTCTTCAGCAATGTGTGGAGAAGGATGGCTAATAGCCTCATTGGTGAGGGTCAGTTCATTTAGATTCTCACACAAATTTGGTTCCTACAAAGACTCATTGGTAGAAGGAATCTTCTCCTTATAAACCATGTTAGTTTCATCAAATGAAAAATGAATTGATTATTCAATTTTCGTGGTTGATTTCTTATGCACCCTATAATCCTTGCTTACTTGGGAATATCCAAGAAAAATTCCTATTTCAGCATTGGCTTCAAATTTTCTAATGTGTTTCTTATTATTGTTGTGGATGTAACATAAGCAACGAAATTTTTTGAAATAATCTACTTTAGATTTCTTCCCTTTAAGTAGCTCATAAGGAGTCTTATTCTTAAGCTTGTGTATTAGACTTCTGTTCAGTACAAAATTTACTATGCTCACAACCTCTGCCCAAAAGGATCGGGGCATATAAGCATCTGCAAGTAATGTGCCTGCTGATTCAATTAGGGTTCTATTTTTAACTTTCAGCAACCCCATTTTGTTGAGGTATTCTAGGAGCTGAGAAGCAGTGTCTGATACATTCCTTCTCATAGAACTCTTGCATAAGAAGAGACTCAAACTCACTATCATGATCACATCTGATCAATGCAACTGCAGTAGAATACTCAATCTGTATGTTCTTGAGAAAATTTGTAAAAACCTTGAAGTTATCTGACTTATATCTCAGAAATAATATCCAAGTGAATGTAGAGAAGTCATCTACAATCACTAAAGTATAGGATTTCCCTCCTAGACTTTGTACTACAATAGGGCCAAAAAGGTCCATATGTAGCAAGTACAATATTATAGGTGAGTCACTTTTATTTAATGATTTAAAGCAACTTTTAGTTTGCTTACCTAATTGACAACTCCTGCAAAGGCTTTCCTTCTTATAGGGGCAAGAAGCCAATCCTCTAACAAGGTTGTCCCTAGAGAGTTTGACAATATTTTTCAAGTTTACATGACCTAATCTCCTATGGCAAAGGCCATTATTATTTCTAGTATGATTAAATAAGCAAATTTCTATTTTGGTAGATTTAAAGTTAACTATATAAATATTTCCTACCCTAGTGCCAGTCAAAACTACATGGTAATCTATAGAAGTAATAATACAGGAAGTTTTAGTAAATGATACCTGAAACCTTTCATCATATAACTGACTTATAAAGATAAGGTTATGCTTCAGTATACTTACATAAGCAACATTCTTGAAGGTAACTGCTCCAATCATGACTTGTCCATAGCCTTCAGTCTGGCCACAACTGGAGTCACCAAATATTACTTTGGGTCCTAGCTTTGACTTGTAGTGAATTAGGTTGTCCTTATTTCCAGTCATGTGTTTAGAACATCCACTATCCAAGTACCACTGTTGCTCTATGGTGGGATATTCTTTCACCTACAATAAAACAAATTAGCTATTCTTGACCCAGGTTACCTTGGGTCCTTCTTTCTTCACATAATTAAAATTAGAAATATATGAATATTCAGGTTGGCATTTATAACCTAAAGAATGATGTCTTATATGCGGTATAATCATTGATTAAACTGATTAAGAGAATATCTTGGTTAGTCATAAGTTTTAGCAAAATTAAAGTTTTTGTTATACTGAACTGCTGTCCACGAATTCAGGTACGTTCTTCGATCTAAGTTCAATGAATGGGGATGAGTTCGTCGAACTCCATTCAGAGAATGAAAGTAGTCATTCTCTGGGCCCCAAATTTATCAATCTCTGGTGGAAGAACCATACTAGTTTCGTCGATCGTAGTTCAATGAATAATCATAGTGAATGCTTGCGTTACTAGTTCGTCGACTGGATTTCGACGAACTGTACACATTTCGTCGATCTGCGTTCGATGAAATTTGTTGAACATTATTATTGTTATGATTTTTCTTTTATTTTTCTTTTTCTTATTCTTTTGTTTCAGTTCTGTTTGTTTAACATTATTATTATTGTCTATCATTTCTTTTCCTTTTTCTGAAACAAATTTTATTGGTGTAGTTAAGATGTTCTTCTGAATTAGTGGGGGTTGGCTTGATGAAGCACCTAAGCCCAGCTTGCCATTTAACCTGGCATTTACAATGCTTGTGATGTCCATCAACTTGATGCTTCTCCCATTTAGGGATTCTTCAAGTTTCCTTGCCTCAGCCAATTCAGATTTTAGTGATATAATTTGTTCATTGACTAAAGTTAGTTCATCTTGTAACTTGATAATTTCAGAAATAAAGTGTTGGAACACCCTATTACTGATTTGGGCAAGGATCACTATGTCTCTTAGGAAACCTGTTTTGACCTCTTTGTATAGATCTAAAGGTCAATTAGAATTGAGTCTAAGGGTTAGTAGTTAGGTTTGGAAGCTGCCCTCAAGACCAGGTTTTTCAGTTTTGGAGACTAAGTCATTTCGTCGAGCTCAGGACGACGAATCGTCGAACTCCTTTCGACGATCGCAGAGCTCACTTCGACGAATCGTCGAACTCCTTTAGACGATCGCTGAGCTCACTTCGACGAATCGTCGAACTCCATTCGACGATCTCTGAGCTCAACTTCAACAAGTCGTCAAACTCCATTCGACAATCTTCGAGCTCAGATCGACTTTCTTGACTCCACTTTGATTCTCTATCTCTGAGCTCAGTTCGACGATAGTTAAGCTCAGATCGACGATCTCTGTTTCTGTCTAAGTCCAGTCTCTGAGCACAGTTCAACGATAGTGGAGCTCAATTCGACGTTTTTCTGAAGAGTTCAACGTTTTTCAAGATTCAAATTCTGACAGTTGTGGAATTATTGTCAGCATTTAATTCAGAGATGTTGTAGCCGTTTTTAATTAATCTGGAGCAAGTTTCAAGGAATTTTCAAGGAATGTTTTATTGGACATTCCTCCAGAGGAAAAAATACAGTTAAGGAAGTCATTTATGACAGGCCAACGGCTATCTTGGACAGTGGATCATTTCTATTCAGATGAAAGGAATAAAAGATATATTCATTCTCTGCAACAATTAGATCATTACAACTTCTGCAACAACTCTTACAATAATAATTACGCAAGAGAAAGAGTTGCAGACATTCTCATTCTCAAGAATTCAGACAAGAACAACATCACAAAAGGAGATCAACTAACTGAAATTTTCAGATCTCTCTTGATTCAAGTGTTCAAAGGCCATCATCATTCAAGACTCCAGACACCTCACATTTCAGCTGTTGCTGAAATCATATTTTGCTGGAGATCAAATCATCTGAAGTCCTATCACCCTACTGCAAAGCTTCACTTCCTGAACAACTCAAGATCTCAGGGGGAGCTTTGACAACATCCACTATCTTCTCTCTGACTGTTGATAGAGAAGATCATCTCATCCCTCTCTCTCTCTCTCTCTGTTGTAAAGGGATTTTCAAACTCCCTTCAAAAGTTTGTGATTGATTTCTGAGACCTTATCAAAACTCAGTGGTGGCAAGACACCTGATCAAAAAATGTGGTTTGGTTTTTGAGCACCTTCTCAAAAGCTCATTGGTGCCCAGGACACCTGATCAACTCATCTTGCAGTGGATTCCTACCTAGGGTGGTAGAAGAGTGGATGTACCCAGATTTGTTGGGGAACCACTATAGCTCCTTGTGTCTTCTAGTTGCTTGTTTTTCTTTTGTTTTCTGGCTGTGCTTTGTGACTGATTTGTGATTGTTCTGTGTTTACATTTACTTTATGATATTGCTTCCCTGTTCACTTAGGAATACAACAACTGTTGTAAAAAGTTTTAGCAAGCATCATACTCTATTCACCCCCCCCCCCCTCTAGAGTATATCAGATCTAACTTGCACTTTCAATTGGTATCAGAGCGAGGTTAATTAAACATACCACATCTTCCAGGGTTGGTTAAAATACCATACTTTAGTGGTTGCACAGGCTAACACCTGAACCCAAAGATCCTTCCAGTTAGATCTGCTTGTTTAAGTTTGTTATTAGGATTATTTCTTCACAAAACATGGCTCAAAACAAAGATTATGCCAACACCAGACCTCCAGTGTGCAATCTGTCTAAGTTTGCACTTTGGAAGGCAAGGATTAGACTGTACATGAACTCTATTGATGAGGACATTTTCAATTCTGTTTTGACAGTGTGTCCAAGACCTCCAGAGAATACAAGTACAAATGCTGTTCCACCTCCATCAGGAATAGATGCAGAGATCAAGAAATGTAAAGTTGCAGATGCAAAAGCTATGAACATTCTTGCCCAGACTATGTCTGATGAGATATTCCATAAGGTAGCTGAATGCAACTCAGCAAAGGACATCTGGGACAAGCTATCTGAAATAGTCTCAGGATCTGCTGATGAGAGAAAAGACAGAAGATCTCACCTCATAACACAATATGAGAATTTCAAGAAAGGAGAAGCTGAGTCAGTAGCAGACATGTATAATAGACTCAGTCTTATAGTCAATGAACTGAAAACTTTGGATAAAGAGATATCATTGACTGAGCTAAATGATAAAATCCTAATGTGCTTCCCAAGCACTTGAGACTCAAGGATCTGGCCTATCAAGGATGCCAGAAGTATGAATGAAATCACAACAGAAGCTCTCTTGGGCAAGCTCAAGTCTAATGAGCTGCTCATCAAAAATAGAGAAGAAGAGCAGAAGGCTGCTTCACCAGCCACAAGAAAGGAAAATTCAATATCTTTCAAAGCCACTGAAGATCAGCCTGAAGACAAAGTCACAGGCAATGATGAGCTGCTTAGTCTACTGGCCAAAAGATTTTACAAGATGGCCAGAAAGGACTTCAGGAAAAGATCATACAAAGTGCATGACAAGCCAAGGTATGATAAATCAAATAACAAAGAGATTATCTGTTTTGGTTGAAGGAAACTAGGCCACATTGTGCCTGACTGTCCAGAAAATAAAAATAAGGACAGAAAGGATAAGAGAGAAAGAAGAAAAGACAGGGACTTCAAGAAGAATAGTAATGACAAACCCTCTTCCAGCAAGAACAAACACACAAGGAAGGGATTTGTTGCTGAAACTTGGAGTGAGACAGAAGAAGAATTTGAAACTTCTTCCAGCTCAAGTGATGATGAAGATGATGCTGAAGAGAAGGAATTCTGCATGATGGCTATCAATGCCTCACAACACAATTCTGATGCAGAAGAGTCAGAATCTGAATTAGAGACTCAACCTGAAGAGGACCAGGTAATAGACTCATTTGATTTTAACTCTGAGGACTTCAAGTATGAATTTAAAACACTATGTTTAGACTTATTAAAATCTGAGAAGGAATCATTTCTCTCAGAAATCAATTGTCTGAACACAGTACCTTTAAATCAGATAACCTCAAACTCTCTGAGGAGTTGGAGTGTTGTAGGGAGCAGATAGCTTCACTGAAAAGTGAGCTATCAGAGGCCAAAAAGCTTGAAGAATCCCTTAATGGGAGAAGTATCAAGCTAATGGACATCACAAGCACAGTGAACTCTAGATTCAATAGTACACTGGGCTTGGGTGCTTCATCCAGCCAACCTATAGTACTAACAACCCCAATTAAGTTTATCTCTGATAAAGCGAAGTGAGTTGTAGAGGTAGCTAGGAAAAATTCTGACTTACCTAAGAAAACAAGAGTTCAACAGAAATCGTCGAACGGAGCTAGACGATCGCCGAATAGAGATCAATGATCTCAGGCACAATCGTCGAACTCAGGACGACGATCTCTAAACCCTGAACTCTGCAACCGTCGATCCTCGAACGGAGCTCGATGATCTGACCCAAGATCGTCGAACTCAGCTCAGCGATCGTCGAGCAGAGATCAGAGCTTTGAAACTTTTTTCAAGGGTAAATCAAAATCCAAACCTAGGGGTCCTTCATCCCAAAGTTTTAACCCTTATACTGAATGGATAATACCTCCAAGGAGATATTATCCTGAAGGTTATAAGAGTCAACCAGGGATGTCATTTATTTATGAATTTAAAGGTTATCAACCTAGGCCCAACGTAAACTGGGTCAAAAACAAGTAAATTGCTTTATGTGCAGGTGAAGACCTATCCAACATCAAACCAGCAATGGTATTTGGATAGTGGGTGCTCAAAGCACATGACAGGGAACAAGGACAACTTCACATCCTTTAAAGCCAAGCTTGGACCCAAAGTCATATTTGATGATTCAAACTTTGGAGTAACAAAAGGATATGGTGCAGTCCAGATTGGCACAGTCACTTTTAAGAAAGTAGCCTATGTGGAAGGACTGAAGCACAACTTGATCAGTATCAGTCAACTATGTGATGAAGGCTACCAAGTGACTTTCAGCAAATCCTTATGCAAGATCAAATCAGAGGACAACACAACTGTGTTGACAGGTAAAAGGAAAGATAACATCTATTTAGTAGATTTTCTTTCAACCAAGGTAGATATTTGCCTGTTTAATTCTATTAGTAGACCAAATGAACTATGGCATAAGAGACTAGGGTATATAAACCTTAGAACCATTGCTAGGCTATCAAAGGACAACCTTGTTAAAGTACTACCTTCTGGCCCGTACAAGAAGGAAGGACTCTGCAAGGCTTGTCAATTAGGCAAGCAAACCAAAAATAGTTTCAAGTCACTTAATAAGAGTGATTCACCTAGGATTTTGTATCTGTTGCACATGGATCTTTTTGGACCCATCATAGTACAAAGCTTAGGAGGGAAATCTTATACTTTAGTAGTTGTAGATGACTTCTCTAGATTCACATGGGTGTTCTTTCTGAGGAGGAAGTCTGATAACTTTAAGTGTTTGATAGAGTTTCTCAAATGCATACAGACTGAGTTCAATACTCACATTGCCCTAATCAGAAGTGATCATGGGACAGAGTTTGATTCTCTTCTTATGCAAGAGTTCTGTCAGAGTGAAGGGATCAGGCACACTTTCTCAGCTCCTAGAACTCCTCAACAAAATGGGGTAGCTGAAAGGAAAAATAGAACCCTTATTGAATCTGCCACTACATTGTTGTCAGATGCTCACCTTCCTCTATCTTTTTGGGCAGAGGCAATGAACACCTCCAACTATGTGTTGAATAGAAGTTTAATACATAAACTGAAGGGCAAGACTCCCTATGAATTACTCAAAAGGATGAAACCTAAAGTAGATTATTTTAGAATTTTTGGTTGTATTTGTTACATTCATAATAATGACAAGAAATACTTAGCAAAATTTCAAGATAAAGCTGATGAAGGAGTGTTTCTGGGATACTCAATGATTAGTAAAGCTTATAGGGTATATAATAAATCTACTCTCAAAATTGAAGAATCTGTTCACATATCTTTTGATGAATCTAACATGTCTTTCAAGGAGAAAAATACTTCTACCATAGAACTTTGCAGGTACACTCTCTTGCTGAAGACTTGGACAGGTTACAAATCATTCAAAAAGTGGAAAACAGTGAAGATGAAGAAGACTTTCAACATCTTGAAGAGAAACTTCTTGAAGAGCCAGTTGTTGTACCACAAGAGGAAACAACAACACAGGTTGGTGAATTATCAACACCTCCTGTTGATTTAGTAACATAAAGGGACCATCCAATTTCCCAAGTGATTGGAGACATCTGAGCTGGTGTGCAAACCAGAAATCAGGTCAACCAAAACCTGATGCACACTTGCTTCCTTTCTCAAATTGAACCTCAATCCATTCAAGATGTAGAGCAAGATCCACACTGGATCATTACAATGCAAGAAAAGTTGCATCAATTTGAAAGGAACAAAGTTTGGGAACTAGTACCAAAGCCAAATGATCACTCCATTATTGGAACAAAGTGGGTGTTCAGAAACAAATTTTATGATCAAGGAGTCATTGTAAGGAACAAGGAAAGGCTAGTTGCTCAAGGGTACTCTCAAGAAGAAGGGATAGATTATGACCAGACTTTTGCACCAGTTGCAAGGTTGGAGGCCATAAGAATCTTCTTAGCATATGCAGCACACAAAGGTTTCAAAGTATACCAGATGGATGTAAAGAGTGTTTTTCTCAATGGAGATATCAAAGAAGAAGTCTATGTCAGACAACCTCCAGGTTTTATCTCTTCAACTCATCCTGATTATGTTTTCAAATTGCATAAAGCATTATATGGTCTAAAGCAAGCTCCTATAGTATGGTATGAGACCCTAGCATGCTTTCTTCTAAAAAATGAGTTTATAAGGGGTGGATTAGACCAAACTCTTTTTATTAGAACCCATAAGTCCCATACCCTACTAGTGCAAATCTATGTAGATGATATTATATTTGGTTCTACTGATTCAAATTTGTGCAGAAGGTTCTCCAACCTAATGCATTCTAAATTTGAAATGAGTAGCATGGGTGAGATATCCTTCTTTCTAGGATTGCAAATCAAACAACATGCTGAAGGCATATTCATTTCTCAAACCAAGTATGCAAAAGAATTGGTTAAGAAATTTGGTATATCTGAAACATCATGTATGAAAACACCTATGCCTACTAATGCTGTATTAGATGCTGATGAACATGGGAAACCTGTTGATCAGACAACATATAGAGCAATGATTTGCTCTCTATTGTACCTTACAGCTAGTAGACCTAACATAATGTTTGCTACATGCATATGTGCTAGATTCAAAGTGAGCCCTAGAGAGTCACACCTAACCTTAGTAAAAAGGATTCTCAGGTATGTAAAAAGTTGTCCAAATCTAGGTCTCTGGTATCCAAAAGATTCAGCATTTGACTTAACTGGATTTTTTGATGCTGATTATGCTGGATGCAGAATTGACAGGAAAAGCACCAGTGGAACTTGTCAGTTTCTTGGTGACAGACTTGCCTCCTGGTTTTGCAAGAAATAAACATCTGTGTCAACTTCAACTGCTGAAGCTGAGTATATGGCTGCAGGTAGTTGTTGTTCACAAATATTGTGGATTCAAAACCAACTCCTAGACTATGGCTACAACTTAGAGAAGTCAAAAATATTTTGTGATAATACTAGTGCTATTTCCATAGCACAAAATCCAGTCCTCCATAGTAGGACAAAATACAGAAATTAGGCATCACTTTCTAAGGGATAAGTTGAGAAAAATAAAATTGAACTTCAATATATCCCAACTGATTTGCAAAGGGGAGATATTTTCACCAAACCCTTGGATGAAAAAAAACACACTTTCTTCCTGAATCAGTTAGGAATGTTAGATGGAGAAAGTCTAAAATAATGTCCAAGATTTTAAATCTCTAAAAAATGACCAAGACTAGGCAAATCAAATGCTTTTTCTAGTGTATAGGGTGTTTCTGATCTTTGAACCGCGCTCGACGATTTTCCCCCAGATCGTCGAACGGAGATCGACGATTTCCGAAATCGTCGACCTGAGTTCAGCGTTTCTCAGATAGTGCTCGACTTTCTTTCTTCAGGTCTGCGATCGTCGAACGGAGCTCGACGCTCTCCAATATCGTCGAATGGAGATCGACGATATTGAAGACCTTTCAAATTCCTTTAGAAGCCCAGATCGTCGAACAGAGTTCAACGATCTTTCCTTTTCTGCGTCGAACCCTAATATAAAACTCTTTTTTCTGCCGTCGTTCTATTTTTGCGCTTTCATTCTCTCTGCAAATTTTCTCTTTCCCTCCAAACTTCTCTACACTTAGTCGTTTGTTTGATGATTTTTGGAGGAATCAATGGCTGTCTCAATTGCAATCCTGGCCGCAATGAAATTTGATGCAGGTTTTGATATTGACATGGACTCTTTCAGTAACAGCGATCAAATTTTCAAAGATATTCTTGAACTTTTCAAGGAACAAAAGCTAGTTACCATCATGACTGCCAGGATCAAATTACCTGCAGATGAGATCAAGGAATGGGTATATACTGCCCACAATCAGGATCAGAATGCAGTGATTGGAACAATCTCAGGAACCCAGGTATCTCTCACACCTGCTGCCCTGACAGAGATTTTTCAATTAAATTCTGCAGAGGATTCTGCTGAGATTTCTGGAGAGGACTTTTCTGATTTACTTAATAGAATGGGACATTGAGATGCAAACCCTAGCAAACTGCTGAAGAAAAATCTATCTGTTGAGTACAGATTTTTGGCTGATGTGGTTGGAAAGGTGTTGTTGGCCAAACACTCAGCTCATGATACCATCTCCAGGTATCAGCTCTGCTTGATGGGTGCTCTTATGGACAGGAAACAATTGAACTGGGGAGAAGTGTTCTTTGACTTGATCAAGAAGAAAATTAACAAAAACTTTGTTAATTTTGGGAGAATCTTAGGGCTGTTTCTTCAGAACAGATGCCTTGCTCTGCTAGTTTCAAATGGGATGCACATCAATGCCTCCAAGAGGCTCACCTGTGCCCTGTTTGGAAAATGGGATAGGCAAGTTGTCAAGCCTAGCAGGCCCTCTGGCATTTCTACTTCAGGCACAAGGACTGTTTCAGTCTCTTCCCCTCAAGTTTTTGCCCCTGCAGAAGACTTGCCTGCTTCTTCTCCTCCTCCTCCTCCTCTTGTTTCATCTGCACCAGTCACATCCACAATCCTAATTTCATCCACAATGACAATTTCCACCCCATCTCCAACTCGAATTCATTCTCCAACTCCTCCTCTCACTGAAGAAATCTTCCATCCTCTACATCCCTACCCACATCTAGATATTGACTCATCCTCTCATATTCCCTCTTTCAAACTTATAGATGATTCCTTTATGGATGACTCTCCTTCATACCCTTCTGAGCCACCATCTTCATCCACCTCATACCAACAACTACTTCAAGATATCATTGCACAACCATCCTTCACACCCTGTATTTCCATTCCATTATCTTCCATTTCCACAATTCCTATATCTCAACCTTCATTTCCACCATCCACCAGTTCTGCACCAACATCTCCTGCTGCTCCACCTTTATTCCTACCTCTGCTCAAGACCCCCTTGAGAATGTAGATCTTCCAGCACTTGCAGATAGGCTCTATGAGCTGATAGCTCCCAGGCTATCACTCTTGATGGAGACCTCTTTGGCTCCACTAATTAAAACAGTTTAAGAATTGTCTGTCAGGCTCTCCTTACTCCTTCCTCCTAAGGCAATCCCTTCATCTCGGTGCCTTGATCCAGTCCTGACTGAATCTAGGCAGAGGGAGATGCCTCATGAAGCTAATAGATTGCCTGTTGCTGCTCCTCCTGCTGTTGTATCTTCAGTCCAAGCCTCAACAGATCCAGTTGCAGTTATCATAGTGGACCTCAGGTCACTGTTATCAGCTTTTGATTCTATTTATTTTAGCTGTCTTCCAGAGAACACTGTATTCCAGCAATCTGAGGATCTCTCTAAGGCCATTGCGCTCATTTCCAGCTGTGACACCAGTATAATAAATTCTTTTGTAAATTCCCTCTATGCTGCTGCTCCTTTTGTTTCTGTTGAAAGTACTGTTGCTGCCCCTACTGCTAATGTTGCTATTGCTGTTAGTTCTGTTATTGATGTTTTAGTATCTGACGACATGCATATGACAGAGGCATTTGATTTTGAGCCTGCTGTTACTATTGATGTTGTTCCTGTTTCTGAAAGTATTGTATCTGAATCTGCTGTTATAACTTCTTCTGCCAGTGATACTTCTACTCCTCTTCCTGCTGTTGTTGTTACAACTGTTGCTATTTCTGATGTTTCTCATGCTCAATCTCAGCAACAAAAAGATTACCTCAAAAGGATTGATGCATTATATGATGATCAAAGCTCAGAAAGTGATCAGTATAGGACTGACTCAGATGACTCCTCTGCTACAATTGCAAGGAAAAGAAAAGCCAGAAGCAAAGAAATGAAGAGAGTCCCCCCCAGCAAAAGTAAAAGACACAAATGACATTCCTTACTACATTCTACATGATTGCCCTATCATAGAACATTGGATGCAATATTCCAAAAATCAACTAAAAGCTATGAAGAAGAAGTGAAAATATGATAAAGGATCATCCAAGTTCAATCATCCTCCTCCTCCTCGTCCTTCACCTGATGCAGGTGCAAGTGGAAGTTCTGCATTTCAACCTTCTGCCAAAATCCAATCCTCCAATCAACCTCATGTAAGATCCCAATATAGAGGCAATCAATCTAGAGGCCATCAGTCAAGGAGAGGAAATTATAGAGGAAACCAAAGAGAATTTCAAGTTTATTCCAAAGGAAATTCCAGGCAACATCCATATTCAAGGGAAGGATAAGGTCCATCTGATACTACTTCAGGTCCCTTTCCCTACAAGCTTAAAGAATTAGTCTCTTCCAGAGCTCCTCCAAATAATCCCTCAAATAGATATGAGCCTCCAGTTCCATTTGAAGATCCAGAGAACAATCCTACTTCATGGACAGCTAGGATGAAAGAATTGGCTGCTTTGGATCAGATCAAGAAAGCCAGAGAACAATGAAAAGATTCTTCAAATATAACTACCTTATCAGATCAAAGGAAGAAAGAACTTGAAAGATATTCATCCAGTAAGTTCTTTGATTCAGAAAGCTACATGAAGCTGCATCCAGAAGCTGTAGTGCCCAGGCCAAAGCAACAAACTTCTCTAGGTGCAGCTGATGATAGGAGAACTAAGAAAGAAGCTCTCAATCCAAACAGAGAAATAGTTCTTTTAAAGAGCAACGAAAAAGAATAATTTTGTAAGGTGACAGTACATTTTGTTTTCTGAACTATCTGCGATACTGTCTGTGATTCTGCAATATTTTGTTTGTTGCATTTTTGCTTTATATGTTTTTATTTTTCCAATATCTATAAATTGTAATCCTCACCCAAATAGGGGGAGATTGTTGGAAAACCCTATTACTGATTTGGGCTAGGATCACTATGTCTCTTAGGAAACCTGTTTTGACCTCTTTGTATAGATCTAAAGGTCAATTAGAATTGATTCTAAGGGTTAGTAGTTATGTTTGGAAGCTGCCCTCAAGACCAGGTTTTTCAGTTTTGGAGACTAAGTCATTTCGTCGAGCTCAGGACGACGAATCGTCGAACTCCTTTCGACGATCGCTGAGCTCACTTCGGCGATTCGTCGAACTCCTTTCGACGATCGCTGAGCTCACTTCGACGAATCGTCAAACTCCATTCGACGATCTTTGAGCTCAACTTCAACAACTTGTCGAACTCCATTCGACGATCTTCGAGCTCAGATTGACGTTCTTGACTCTAGTTTGATTCTCTATCTCTGAGCTCAGTTCGACGATAGTTGAGCTCAGATCGACGATCTCTATTTCTGTCTAAGTCCAGTCTCTGAGCTAAGTTCAACGATAGTGGAGCTCGGTTCGACGTTTTTTTGAAGAGTTCAACGTTTTTCAAGATTCAAATTCAGACAGTTGTGGTTTTATTATCAGCATTTAATTCAGAGATCTTGTAGCCGTTTTTAATTAATCTGGAGCAAGTTTCAAGGAATTTTCAAGGAATGTTTTATTGGACTTTCCTCTAGAGGACAAAATGCAGTTAAGGAAGTCATTTAAGACAGGCCAACGGCTATCTTGGACAGTGGATCATTTCTATTCAGATGAAAGGAATAAAAGATATATTCATTCTCTACAATAATTAGATCATTACAACTTCTGCAGCAACTCTTACAACAACAATTACACAAGAGAAAGAGTTGCAGACATTCTCAGTCTCATGAATTCATATAAGAAGATCATCACAAAAGGAGATCAACTAACTGAAATTTTCAGATCTCTCTTGATTCAAGTGTTCAAAGGCCATCATCATTCAAGACTCCAGACACCTCACATTTCAGCTGTTGCTGAAATCATCTTTTGCTGGAGATCAAATCATCTGAAGGCCTATCACCCTACTGCAAAGCTTCACTTCCTGAACAACTCAACATCTCAGGGGGAGCTTTGACAACATCCACTATCTTTTCTCTGACTGTTGATAGAGAAGATCATCTCATCTCTCTCTCTCTCTCTGCTGTAAAGGGTTTTTCAAACTACCTTCAAAAGTTTGTGATTGGTTTCTGAGACCTTATCAAAACTCAGTGGTGACAAGACACCTGATCAAAAATTCTGGTTTGGTTTTTGAGCACCTTATCAAAAGCTCATTGGTGCCCAGGACACCTGATCAACTCATCCTGCAGTGGATTCCTACCTAGGGTGGTAAAAGAGTGGATGTACCCAGATTGGTTGGGGAACCAATATAGCTCCTTGTGTCTTCGATTGCTTGTTTTTCTTTTATTTTCTGGCTGTGCTTTGTGACTGATCTGTGATTGTTCTGTGTTTACATTTACTTTATGATATTTGCTTCCCTGTTCACTTAGGAATACAACAACTATTGTAAAAAGTTTTAGCAAGCACCATACTCTATTCACCCCCCCCCCCTCTATAGTATATCTAACTTGCACTTTCATAAAGTTTTCATGTTCAGATAATTTTTCGCTAAGTATTTTGATTTTTTTTCAGAGTTTAATAAATCTATACATAAGGATTTGAATTCAGTTTTAAAACTATCAGAATTGTAATAAAAGGAAGATAGTACCTGATCAGCCTCTGATTTAGAAGATTCTTCATTATCTGATTGTTCTTCATGTTCCTCAACAGCAGATGTGCTGCAGGAGGCCTTGATAGCCATAAGGCAAACTTTCCTAGCCTTTGCCTCCTCTTCATCTTCACTGGAGCTGGAAGATGAAGATTCTTCTTCTATATCACTCCAGGTCTCAGCCACAAAGCCCTTCTCTTTTCTCTAATGCTTGTTGGAGGAAGGCTTGTTGTAGTGATGCTTCTTGGAGTCCTTTTCTCTTCTTCTTCCCTTCTTTTGATTTTTTGGACACTCAGAAATGAAGTGTCCTGTTTTCCTGCACCCAAAGCAAAAAATTTCTTTAGTGGGTGTCTTGTCATACCTGGGTTTTTCATCATGACTGGATGACTTTCTCTTGAAGTCCTACTTTGCCATTTTGTAGAATCTCTTGGCTAAGCGACTCAGGAGTTCTTCATTTGCTGTTGGAGCTTCAGTTTCTTCTACAGCTTTAAAAGCAATGTTCTGGTCCTTTCTTGTTGTTGTAGGTGTCTTCTGTTCTGCATCTTATCTGGACTTTATTAGCTGCTCATATGATTTGAGCTTTCCCAGGAGAGATTCAGTGGAAATCTCATTCAAGCTTATGGCCTCCTTGATTGGATAAATCATGGAATCCCATGACCTAGAGAAGCACATGAGGATCTTGTCATTCACCTCAGTGAGAGTGATATCCTTATCTAGAGTCTTTAGCTCATTAATGATTGAGCTCAGTCTGTTATACATGTCACTGACAGACTCAGATTCTTCCTTCTTGAAATTCTCATACTGAGAGATAAGGTTTGATCTCCTATCCTTTCTCTCATCAGCTGAACCAGTAACCATCAGGTTTAGAGAGTCCCATATAGCTTTTGCAGATGTGCATTCAGCCACCTTTTGAAATATGTCATCTGACATAGTTTGAGCCAATATATTCATGGCCTTTGCATCTGCAATCTTTGCCTTTTTCTGAGCATCTATCCACTCAGGTGGTGGAACAGCGTTAGTGCTTAAAGTAGAGGTAGATATAGCAGCTGTAGGTTGAGGAGGACCTGTCAAAATAGAATTATATATATCCTCATCAATATAATTCATATATAGCCTAATTCTTTCCTTCTAGATTGCAAATTTATTCAAGTTGCAGACTAGAGGTATGGTGCTTGCATAATCTTTCTTCAGTGCCATGCTGTGAAATAAACAAAACTAAGAGAAATGAAGATCAGATCTAACTCAGGATCTTTTGGTTCAAGTTTTAGCTTGTACAACCAAAGGAACACTCCTCTGATAATAATTGAAAGATATGGGTTAGACCTTATTTACTCTAGAGGGGGGGTGAATAGAGTAATTTAAATCTTTTTGGCTATTTTTTAATATTATCAGAGGAAAGAATAAGTGATACCAATTTTAACAGAAAGAAAAAATAGTCTATGTTAATCTACTGTAACACAACACAACAATATATCACAGCACAAAGAAAAGTGGCAACCAGATGACAAAAGAATTTTATAGTGGTTCCCCAACCTGGGTACATCCACTCTTGTATCACACTGGTAGGAATCCACTAGCAAGTTTTTGATCAGGTGACTGCCACCACAAGATCTATTTCCAGAAAGATCTCACAACCCTTTCAATTTTTTATCAGGTGCACAAAAACCTAATAAACTTTTGAAGGGAGTTAATAAACCCTTTATACAGGAGGCGGAGAGAGATTTCGTGATGTCTTCTCTTTCTCAAACAACTGAGAAGACTAGTGGATTGTTGTTGTCAAGAGCTCCTATCAATATCACTTGGAGCCTTGCACATGGTGTAGGTCTTCAGTCTTGACTTGATATGATCCAGGAACTTCTGACTGATTCAGAGATTGTTGTCCTTGAAAATTCCTGGAGTTGAAGTTGAAGAACACTTTTGATTGTGATTGTTGTTATTCTTCTTCTTCAATAAGATCAAGGAGAAAACAAATGTTTTCTTGCACAGAAAAGATTCTGAATATTTTTCTATAAGTCTTCTCTATGTCTATATTCCCTGTTTTGTCTGAAAGAGAAAATCTCTTTTATATATTCTCTGTCAAACTCTCCTTTGAATTTTGAATTTCATGCATTGAATGCTGATTGCCTAGAGAATGAAATACGGCTAGAGAATATTTTTGAAAGAATTGATTTCAAGATTGTCTAAAAACCTAGAGGGGGGGGGGTGAATATGTTCAATTCTTATTCCACTTAGACAGTTAATAATTTGATCACAGCACAGATAAAATCTACAATTAACACAACATATAATCAACCAATCACAACACACACAGATTTTATAGTGGTTCCTAAAATGATGGGTACATCCACTTTCCCCCTTTGCCTATCTAGCAGTATACTAGATTCGGCCTAACTTCCTTCCACCTTCTCAGATCCTCAGATCTTACAACTCAGAATCCAAACTGGTTCGTACATCTCACACTTCAACAAGTGCTACAACTAAGGCTCTTCCCAAGAACCCTACCTCAGAGTGAATCCCCACTCCTACCACTTAGGCAATCAATCCCTACCTCAGTCTTTATCAACAGGACTACAGCTCAGAGAACACAATCTCCTACCTCAGGCAAACAGTCCTACCTCAGCATTTATAGTTATAGGCCAACAACACAGAGAACTTAATCTCCTATACTCAGGTCTAAACTAGATCCTACTGAAATTTGTTTAAGAAGATGTTCATTCCTTCACTCAGAGAGAGATGAGGGAATCTTGATCAGATCTTGATGGATCTTATTTCAACTATTCTTTACAGTAATGAATCTGATTCAACTTGACTTAGCTTATTCAAAGCGTCTTGAAAAAGTGAACCTAGGTTGAATCTTCTTGAGAGGTTGGTGTAGATCCAGCTTCTCCCACCTTGCTGAATTAAATCTGCAATCTCTAACAGATCTACTGTGAAGTAATCCCCTTCTCTAATTTTGAATCAAAATCTTCTTACTGTACTGGAATTCGTGAATTCTTCTTGGAGAATTCCACTTTAATTTATCTATGACTTCTATTTTTATTTTTCTCTGACAGCTCGGCTCTATTTATAGTTTATATCAGAGGCAACCGACTAATTCGGTAGTTCACCAACATCTGATAGTTCTTACATGTCTAATAAGCCGTGACAATTTTGGCAGCTGTTAAGTCTTCAGTCTTGAGATTTGACACTTAGAGTTATTTAACTCAGCTGAATGTGTCGAGACATAAGGATAATATGTGTCGATGCAAATGGAGAATGTGTCGACACAATTACCCGAGTGTCGACACACTTCCTTTAGTGTTGTCGATAAATATCAGAAACTATCAACATAGCTCTTCACTTTGTCTGCACACTGTCTTTGTAGAATGTGTCGACACACTTCAGAAAATAGTCGACACAACTCTTCATCAAGTTCTCGACATGCAGCCTTTGTAGATTGTGTCAACATACTTCAGGAACTGTCGACATAACTCTTTATCAAGTTCTTTACACTATCTTTGTAGAATGTGTCAACATACTTCAGGAACTGTCGACATAACTCTTTATCAAGTTCTCGACACAGCCTTTGTAGAATGTGTTGACACAAGTCCTGTGTGTCGGCACAGCATCTCCAAATGTCGACCCAAGTCCTGGATGTCGACTTAGTTGCTTCTTTATAATTGTCAGCTCATCAGTCTAAGTGTGTCGACACAAGTTACAAGTGTTGACACAGTTGATGTCAACTTAGCTTCTGAGGGTCGACACAATTCTTGTGTGTCGACACAGACTTGTTTCTTCTCTCGACACAGCTCCTTCAAAGGTGTCGACAGAAAAATAAAACCTGATGCATATTATTGAGTAAGGTGAGGCTTCTCCAAATCAGGTACACAAATTCCAATGTACCCAACAATATCCCCTTATTTGGAGAAGTCATAACCCATAGTCAATGATATACACCATATAACAAAAATGATAAGAATGATATATTTAGACATTTCAACCAAAAATTATTCAAGAACAGAGATATCATGTTACACAAAAATATTCAAAAATGAAATATCATAAGGAAAACCATGTAACTCAGAGACATAGATATATAAACAGTTGTCAACCCAGAATTTCACTCTCATATAATCAAGGTGAGATTACAAGGTTAATGTTTTCTATGAACAATCAAAAAATACACAGTTCTTCAAAATCTAGTCAATCTAAGATCAAAGTTGATCAGGATCCTTAATGACAATCCTTTTGCCTATCTGAATGGTAGCTTTGACCTCAGCTTCAATATCAGTAGCAGGCTTCTTCCCCTTAATATCTTTGGCCTTAAGTTGTGTAGCTTTCAGCTTTTGCCTTTCAAAGTAATGGAATGGTTTAGGGAAGTACTTGCAGGGCTCTATGGAGTTTGCAGGGATTCTTCCAGCCTTCAAGTCCTTCCTGAATTTGTGGATTTTCTCTTGTTGTGCAAGATATTTATCTCATTCTTATTTGGAGTACCACTTACCCCTGTCATACTGATTTTCAGCAACTGCATTCCATGCAGTTAAGATGATACTTCTTGAGGTTGGACTCCATTTCTCAAAATCAGGCTTAGCATTAGCCTGTTCTCTGAATCTCATCTTAGACATTTGAGCCTCTTGTTCTTTCAGCAAAACTGAGTCAGTCATGTCCACTTCCTCACAAATTACACGCATTTTATCCTGTGGAGGGTTGTACATAGTCTGCATAGCCTGTTGGATTTCTTTAAACCCAGAAGGTGGATATATGACTTGAGCTACTTCTTGTTACATCCCCTCCAAGAACTCAGGTTAGCATCCAGATTCTGCAGTGTTATTATCATCACATAAGGGTGGATATCCCAAGCTAGCTCTGATACTGTTTGTTACCCATTTTGCATGTTCAGAGCTAGCTTGAACTAATACCCTCTCCCCCTTTATGACTTCTCTATGGATATGATCTCTGAGATCATTCTTTTGAAATCTTATTTGATCTGTATTATGATAATTTTCAGTTATGTAGTAGTCTTTGAATTTCTTTACTATAGCAAAAATTACAGATTCAGAAGTCTTTATTGCAGTAGTAACTGTTTCCAAGTCCAGTTTAATCTACATTTCTATAGTAGAGACTTGGGTGTTCATATTTACTGCAATAACAGTGATTTGTTCATCCAATTTAGTCAGAGAGATGGTGTGTAGTTCCATCAAATTCTCATTCAATCTCTTCTGATTTTCAAGAACAATTCCTTGCTTGACCACAAGATCATCTATTCAGTCTTAGTGGTTTGTTATTGTTTGGTAAGATAAACCACAACATTGTCTCCCTTATCGAAGAAATCTGTCATGTCTTTCTTAAGCATGTTTACCTCAAACCGTATAGACTTGATATCTTGGGCCAGATTGAACTGCAGTTCCTTGTGGCTTTTAAGCACATACTTTTCTAATGCTTGTCTTTATTCATCAAGATTGACTTGTAGCTGTAACAATAGAGAGCTAAAATCTATTAGAGAAGTTGTAGATGAGGAGCTAGCCTTGAAGGCTTTCTTATATCCAGCACACTTTTTCTTTCACTCTATTAATTTTCTTTTCTTAAGAACTGATTCTGCTTCCTCATCTTCAGAATCATATGATATTTCAAGTTCCATTGTTGTGCCTGGAACATCTACAACCAGTTTTATGGCTAGTTCTGGTGGCTCCCCCAAAATCCTTGTAGCAGCTGGTACATCTACAAACATCTCTTCCTGGTTTACTTCTTCTTGCTCCTTCTAGGTGTCACTTACTAAGTCTTGAATTACTTCTATCTCTAGAGCTGGATGTTTTCTTGGTAAATTAGGAATATGTACATCTTGTGCCTCTCTTTTAGAAGGATCAATAGCTGTGTTGAGGTCACGAACCATATCCATGATAGTGAGGTTGACAGTCTCACTGTCTAGCTGGGCTTCAATGACAGTTTCTGCTGGGACTGATATCTTAGGATTATCTATTTTATGGACAGCCTCCTCTGGATCTGAGCTTTAGTTCCAGGTGAATGAGTTGGAGACATCCTGGGTAGTTTAGTTGTCTCTTCATCAGAACTGAATTCTATTCTCTCTTCTGAGTCACTAGAGGACTCCTCAGCATGCACATTATCTTTCTTGGAAGGTGTGACCTGTTTGGATTTCTATTTTGGTGCAAGGTCTTCTTTGGACAATACTCTATCCCACCTAGATAGGATTCTTTTGTCCATTCTTCTCATGTGATTAATCTTTAAGCCAGCAGTTTGATTTAGCACCTCAGGTATGTTTACAACCAGATACATGCTTAGGATACTCCCTAAATTTGGTTTTTTTAATGCTTTCTTTAATCTTGTTGAAAATGACAGCATTCCAGTCATTCTTCACCTGGAAGATGACTCTTTTCATAAGGCTGAACATGTAGGAAAACATCCTATCATGCCCCCCCAGTCTTGTAGAGAACTACCTTGCCAATTATTTCAGATAGAAATTTCCCTTGGGAGTTCATCCCTTTTCTTGTCATGGACAATCCAATGTTTGTTGATGTGGCCAGCCCACACCATGTAAGGGCTTCAGAAGTCATATTTGAAACAACCTCAGTCTCTTCTCTTATTCTTGGAAGTTGAAGAGATTTACCTAGATGTTTGAGAGTTATTTTTACGGGTTCGCCAAGAACAATAGACTTGATTTTGTTCCCCTTTGAGTTCAATGTAGCGTTGGAATAGAACTCAAGAACTTCCATCTTCCAGATTTTTGTTGATTCAGAAACCATATAATCCAGTCCGGCTTCCTGGATTAGGTCCACAACCAAATTGATTTCATGTTCAGCAATAGTGAACGCTCCCTGAACGAGCTCATAACCTTCGTTAACAATGTTGTCCAACTTGGGCTCCATTGGAGATGAGAGAGATGAAGTTGAAGAGAAGGAAGAAGAATTTCATGTCGACACAGACGGTTTAGTCTCGAGATTTCTGAGAGCATAGTCGACAAGATCTCATTTCCACCTATTTATACTTTTCTAAACAGCAAAGTCCATAAGGCGGGCGGAAATTAGTTTCATATGTCGACAGTGTTTGGATTGTGTAGAAACAAACTACTAAAGTCTCGATAGTGAGTTTAGGGTCATGACAACACTATGGGTCGACACCAATTGCTGAGTGTCGATACAGATGACCTTATGTAACAACACTAATTTCTGTGTGTCGACACAGAGGACCTCTTATGTCGACACCAACATCTAAGTGTCAATAAATCTATGTATCGACACCAAATCTTGAGTGCCGACAAAATCTCATTTATGTGTCGACACCAACTACTAAGTGTCGACACAGATTACTTTATGTGTCGAGACAAATTTACTTAGTCATATATTGAGTAGAATTTTTCTTAATTTACCATTCTATTCCAAGTTCAACATGCCTAATTCAATTTTAAAGTAATTGAATTTAGTTTCATCTACAGGTTTAGTGAATATATCAGCTACTTGAGTATCAGTAGAAATAAACTCTAAAGTTATGTCCTCTTTCTCAACAAGTTCTCTTACAAAATGGTACCTAATTTCAATGTGCTTAGTTCTACTATGTTAAACAGGGTTTCTAGCATTGATATAGCACTAGTAGAATCACATTATTGTGGAGTTTTACTTATCTTGATGTCATAGTCCTCTAGTTGATACTGTATCCGTAGCAACTGAGCATAATAACTTCCAGCTGCAATATATTCTGACTCTGCTGTGGATATAGCAACACTCATCTGCATTTTGCTGTTCCATGACACCAGTCTTCCTCCTAGGAATTGGCATGTACCTGTGGTACTTTTCCAGTCTTCTTTGCAGCCTGCAAAATCTGCATCTGAAAAACCTGTTATCAAAAAATTTCTATTCCTAGGGTACCATAGACCAAGATCTGGAGTGCCCTTAAGATATCTTAAAATTCTCTTGGCAGCAGAATAATGAGACTATTTAGGGCATGTCTGGTATCTAGCATAGACACATGTAGCATACATGATGTCAGGCCTACTTACAGTCAGGTATAGTAAGAAGCCAATTATCCCTTTATACAGACTCATCAACAGGTTTCCCTGGCTCATCTTTTCCTAAAGGCATACTTGTCCCCATTAGATTTTTCATGGTGGAAGCAGTCTCCATGCCATATTTTGTAATCAACTCCCTGGTGAACTTAGACAGGGATATGTACAATCCATCATCAGTCTGTTTTATTTGAAGTCCCAAAAAAAACTTTAGCTCACCCATGCTGCTCATCTTAAACTTTCCTTACTTAAGTTTGGCAAACTTCCTGCAATCGTTGTTCACAGTAGATCCAAAGATTATGTCATCAACATATATCTGGACTAGCATGATCTTGCCGTTTGATTACCTCAAGAATAGGGTCTTGTATATTTTTCCCCTTGAGAATTTGTTCTAAATGAGAAAAGTAGACAAAGTCTCATACATGCTCTAGGGGCTTGATTCAACCCATATAGAGCTTTCTTAAGTCTATAGACATAATCAGGAAAGTGAGGATCTACAAAACCTAATGGCTAGTCCACATATACTTCCTCTTTTAGATCTCCATTCAGGAATGCTTACTTGAAATCCATTTGAAAGACCTTGAATTCTTTATAGGCTGCATAGGCAAGGAATAGTCTTATTGCTTCCATCCTTGCTACTGGGGCAAAGGTCTGCTCAAAGTCTATTCCTTCTTCCTGTTTCTAGCCTTTTGCAACCAATCTGGCCTTATTCTCGACAATAATATCATTTTCATCTAACTTATTTCTGCAGATCCATTTAGCCCCTATCACATTATGTTCTTTAGTCCTGGGAACTAGTTTCCAAACTTGGCATCTCTTAAATTGATTAAGCTCTTCCTGCATTGCATCAATCCAGAATTAATCTAGAATGGACTCTTCAAACTTCTTTGGTTCCATTTGAGACAGAAAGCTTGAACATAGTGTTGAGTTCAGGCTCTTGCTTCTGATCATTACACCTTGACTAGCATCACCAATGATTTGGTGTGCTGGATGATCTCTTAAATGTCTCAAAGCTAGAGGTAATCTTCCTTCAACATGTCGATCTTCTATATCTTCAACTGGTTGTTCTTCATTTTCAGCTTGTAAGTCTTGAGCTCCCCCTGGATAATATCCATCATCTTCAATCTCTTGGCTTGCTGGTTTATCTTCCCTGATGGTCAGATTGTTCATCTTATCTTTTAAGCCTGCAGAACTAGAAGAAGTGCTTGACAGCTCATAGTTAATTAACCTGGACTCATCAAAGACAACATGGACAGACTCTTCCACAACTTGTGTAGTCAAGTTATAGATCCTATATGCTCTACTATTGTTGCTGTACCCAACAAATATCCCTTCTTGGGGCTTGTAGCAAACTTAGTCAATTGAGACTTACCATTGTTTAATACATAACACTTGCTACCAAAAATCTTAAAATAGGATAAGTTTGGTTTTCTGCCTTTCAGAATCTCATAGGGAGTCTTTTTGTGGCTTTTAGTAATAGAAGCTTTATTGAGAACATGACAAGCAGTATTTACTGCCTCAGCCCAAAAGTATTCTGGGAGAGAAGTGTCATTTAACAAAGTTCTACCTGCCTCAATTAGAGTTTTGTTCTTCTTTTCAGCAGTTCCATTTTGCTGGAGAGTTTTAGGTGAGGAGAAATCTTGATGAATCCCAAGCCATTCACAGAACTTTGTCATGCATTCAAACTGAAACTCAGTCCTATGATCACTTCTGATCATGACCACAGAACTATTAAATTCATTCTGAATTTGTTTGATAAAAGTCTGGAATATATCTGGGGTTTCAGATTTTCTCCTTAAGAAGAATACTCAAGCAAACCTGAAAAAGTCATCAACCACCATAAGAGTATAGACTTTCCTACATAGACTATGAACTGGAAAATGACCAAATAGATCCATATGCAGGAGATATAAATAGCACACTGAGTCCTTGGTATCAAGACTTTGGAAGGAAGACCTGGTCTGCTTGACCTTTTGACAAGCTGAGCAAATTCCCTCCTTAATGCTCTTAACATCAGGACCATTCTTTACCAACTCTTCACTAAAGAGTCTACCTATGGTCTTGTAGTTTAGATGAGCTAGCCAGTTGTGCCATTTGACACAATGAGAAACTTTCTCATCTGCAACTAGGCATATAGAAGTGTCCTTACTCTCACACTCAAGTCTAGATAGTAAACATTTCCTCTCCTAGTACCAGTCAAGATAACTCCTTGATCACTTGACCTTCTAATTTGACACTCATTCTTGAGGAAAGAAATGTCATAGCCCAGATCACATAGTTGACTTTTGCTTATAAGGTTATGTTTCAAACCTTTCACATAAGCTACTTGTGTGATAGTTACTATGCCATTAGTTATCGTACCAAAACATTTAATTACTCCATTTTCTGATCCCCCAATGGTAACTCTAGGACCATTCTTAATACGAGTGTATTCCTTTTAGTCATGCTACTTATTTCAGTCATGTGCTTGGAACATCCACTGTCCAACTACCATGTAGGGGTATGACCACTTGGACTTACCTGCGATAAATGTATTATCTAACCTTAGGACCTCAAATCTGATTTGGTCCTAGGTGCAAGTTAGATTTATACTGAACATGCCTACTTGCATTTCTTCTAACAGGTAAGCCACAGATACTTCTATGAACACTCTCATTGTGCCAGCAATCAATGGCATAGTGGCCCAACTTGCCACAGCACCAAAAATCATACACATTGTACCTTCTTTTAAGAACTGGCTTCACTGCAATGTTGTTTGCAGATCTTAACCCTACTGGTACATCAGCTCTTTTCTTAGGTATTTCAGCCACAGCTTGCTTAGGGACATGTCTGGTAGCAGAAGTACTTGGGATATCTTGAACCCTATCTGCAGCTGCCTTCTTTTCAGAAAGCATACTACTGATAGCTTCAAATATACCCAAGTCTATTTTGCTAACAGGCTTTCCCTTAGCTTGCAATTGAGCTGGCAGACCATGTAAGTCAGCTGATTCCTTGTTCTTGAGTATTGGGGCTGGTACACAAAACACAAATGGTCCATTTTGTGCCATTTGGGTTTTCTCAGGGGCTTCCCAATAGGCACTTGCACCCTTGCCATTTCTTCTGCCTTGCTCACAGTGACCATAAATACTATCATGGTCATACCTGTTAGAAGGTTGTACAACCTTTTTAAAAGAAATTTGAGGCTTAGAAGTAAGTGGCTGAGTTGGAGCATTGCCTTTCCTTTTGGAATTTGCAGCTCTTGTTCTTCCTTTGAAACCTAAACCGTTCTTACCCTTTTGGGAAGAGAAATAATCTATCAAAGGTAACACAGAACTAGGTTTAGAAAACTTGGCCACTAGCTCCCTCTCCTTTTGGAGTCTACTTTCAAGATTCCTAATATGATTATTCTTGAAAGTAATGGCATCCATCTGAATAACAGTTATATTCTTCAATTTGCTAATTTCTTTTAGCTTCAGATCCAGCACTTTTGCTGAGTCTGAGGCAGCCAACTTCAGACTAACATTTTCCTTTATCAGCTGTTTGGCTAGGAGGCTGCTTTCCTTAAAGTCTAGTAGGACCTCTCCATAGTCATCAATCAGTTGATTGATGTCTCCTTCAGATTCAGAGCCATCTTTATCACTTGAAGAAGATGCTTCTGACTCTGGGTTTATAACATAATCTGACACTGAAGGTGAAGACTGTACCTTACTAGGACCAGGCAGCTCCTGACTGTGTCCATCCTCAGCTATAGCCATCAGCCCTATATGTTGAAGTATTAGACCGGGCGGCCTTGCGGTCTTGTCCAGCGGTTTATTGACCGAGCGGTCTAGCGGTCTCACTCAGAAGCCTGGAGACCGGGCGGTCTATCGGTCTCCCATTGCGGCTTGTTCTTATCCTGCTGGAGTTGCCGAGCAGTTAACTCATTTGTCTAACCGCGTCGCCTGTGCAGTCTCCTTTATTTCTAGCCGCTCAGCACTGTACATGGTTAGTCCTACATTGTTTGTTTGTACTCTCTCATATCTCCTCCATTCTATAAAAGGGAGGTCATACCTTTGTAAATGATATCTTTTTTGGATAATAAAATTTCAATTATTCAAGATTCTATCCGTTTGTTCTTGCATGTTCTCTACTTTCTACATGGTACCTGGACCCTTGTTCCTCCTCCCATGGGCACTGATGTGGTTGGCTATCGCTGGGTCTTCGTTGTGAAATTTCTCCCCGACGGCACTGTGGATCGCTACAAGGCCCGGCTGGTGGCCAAAGGCTTCACTCTGACTTACGACATTGATTACTTTGACACTTTTTCTCCGATTGCTCGCCTCAGCACCATCCGGGTTCTTCTCTCTGTGGCTATTAACCGGGATTGGGCTATTTCCCAGCTTGATGTGAAGAATGCCTTTCTCTATGGCGATCTTCAGGAGGATGTCTACATGGAGCAACCTACTGGGTATGTTGCTCATGGGGAGACACGCGTATGCCATTTGAAGAAGGTCATTTATGGCCTAAAGCAGAGCCCTCGGGCGTGGTTCGACAAACTCAGTGGCATTGTGGCTACCATCGGCGTTACAAGGAGTTCGGCCGATCACTCCTTATTCATTCGCAAAATGGCCTCGGGACTGGTGGTTTTGGCAGTATATGTGGATGATATTCTTCTTACTGGCGATGACCGAGATGGGGTGGACTTGACGAAGAAGCACCTCCGTCAACACTTGGTCACGAAGGATATGGGCTCCCCGAAATACTTTTTGGGGATAGAAATCTCTCGGAAACTTGACTCATTGGTTCTCTCCCAACGAAAGTATGCCCTTGATCTTCTACAAGAGGCAGGATTGACAGGTGCCAAACCGGCTCGGTTTCCCATGGCTATTGGAGAAGACAAAACATGGACGGATGACTCGCCTCTTCTATTTGATGTCACAAGGTACAGACGTTTGGTAGGCAAACTCATCTATCTCACGGTGACTAGACCCGACATCGCCTATGCTGTAGGCAAGGTCAGTCAGTTTATGCAAGCTCCTAGGGAGTGTCATCTTCAGTCTGCCTTGAAGATTTTAGAGTATGTCAAAGCAGCATCAGGCAAAGGGCTAATCTTTCAGAAGAATGGTCATCTGAGGGTTGAGGCCTACTCAGATTCAAGTTACGCGGATGACAAAGGCGATCGTAAGTCCACATCACGTTTTTGTACTTTCGTTGGAGGAAATCTTGTGAGTTGGAAGAGTAAGAAACAGTCTGTTGTCTCCAGATCCAGTGCAGAAGTCGAATACCGGTGTATGGCGTCAACCACGTGTGAGTTAAAGTGGTTGTGGGCTCTCATGCTTGACCTAGGGGAGGTCTATGACTATCCTCTTCCTATGTTTTGTGACAACAAGGCCGCTATATACATATCCAGAAATCCGGTCTTCCATGAGAGAACAAAGCATATAGAGGTTGACTGCCACTTCATTTGGGAAGAGATTTTGAAGAAACAGATCTGTACACCGTTTGTCACCTCTGACAAAGAATTGGCAGATATCTTCACAAAGCCGGTCTCTACTTCCTTCTTCCACATTTGTGACAAGCTGGGCATGATTGATATCTATGCTCCAGCTTGAGGGGGAGTGTTGAAGTATTAGACCGGGCGGCCTTGCGGTCTTGTCCAGCAGTTTATTGACCGAGCGGTCTGGCGGTCTCACTCAGAAGCCTAGAGACCGGGCGGTCTATCGGTCTCCCATTGCGGCCTGTTCTTATCCTGCTGGAGTTGTCGAGCGGTTAACTCATTTGTCTAACAGCGCGGCCTGTGCGGTCTCCTTTATTTCTAGCCGCTCAGCAGTGTACATGTTTAGTCCCACATTGTTTGTTTTACTCTCTCTATAAAAGGGAGGTCATACCTTTGTAAATGATATCTTTTTTGGATAATAAAATTTCAATTATTCAAAATACTATCCGTTTGTTTTTGCATGTTCGCTACTTTCTACACTATACATTGGTTATCTTCTATTTTATTGATATCATCCAGCATCTGGAAGAATTCTGTTTCTACAGAATCTTGCTCAGCAAAGAACAGCCCAATATAGGCCTCAACATCCTCTTCATTTTATGACTCTGATGAAGAGGAGTCAGTCCAGCTTTTCTCCTTCTTGGCCACAAAAGATTTCACCTTTTTGCCTTTATGTTGGAGTTTCGTTTTCTCACCAGTCTCCTTTCTTTTTATAGGACAGTCTGCTATAACATGTCCTGCCTTGCTGCAGCAATAACAAACAACTTTATTAGAAGTTTGTTTACTAGGTTTAGAGCCATATATTTCCTCCTTAGAGATTTTCTTCTTTCACTTGTAGCTGTTGTAAGACCCCCAATCCCAAAACACAAAACACGGCACGAAGGAGGTCTTATGCCCAGAACAGCCGCCTTACGGTAACATTATCACACAGGCTAACCTGTACCATAAGACGCCTATCCTTCCGGCTATAACCAATATCAAGAAAATACCAACCCAACCAAAACATAACAAAAGCCAATCCACACATAAGTAATATAAGTACAAAAGTACTTCAATAAAATAAGCTACATCAAGCTTCTAAAATATCAGAGTACAACTAAAATATGCCCAAAGGGCTACATCAAAATCTCTCAAAGCTCACATCGGTGACTGACGGTAGCAACGACACCGTCCGTTCAGGCCATGTTGTACTGGCCTGGCTGTCCTACTGCATAGTCTGCGGATGCTCTACCTGTGGGGTTTCCTCCTAAAAAGGAAGACGTAGAAACCATTAGTCGAAAAGACTAAGTGGCTTTCACATCCGCTACCCCGGCATCTCCTCGGCACCGGGCGGAGAAAGGAACAAGGGTACAATATACAAATAACAATATAAGCAAGTACAAGGAGATGGATTAAGTACACATATCGTAAGTAGTAATAGAAGAAATGTATAACATGATTGATAGTAGTCTACTCTAGCAAATCTACACAAGCTATATCAATCCATCATGTATATAACTCTAAAACAGGAAAGTACTTAACTTATAAGAATGCCCATACAGATTTATATGTTAAGGATCAGTTTAACAGTAAAGTAACTCATCGTATAGGAGTGCCCATACAAACTTATACGATGAGGATCTTGGTATGCAATGTATTGTAATGGTATATATGTAATGCAATGACTCACCCATGATCACGCCCATGCAACCGCTATGCCGACACAGACTTATAGTTCCCACTTTTCGAGTAGGTACCTAACCTCTCAGGCGTCAATCGTCAGGGTCAGGTGGTGACAGTAGAGTGGGCTTCTCTAATACTAAGCGGGCATCCACACTGCTTCGTGATAATACGGTTTGCAGTCAATTTTATTAGGATATTTTCGGGGTTTTAAAGCAAATCATGTCTTGTAAAGTACTTATTTTGATTCCCCTTTGTATATATTTTTGTCGCTAATGCATTTTTTCTGCTTTTTGCAGGTTTTCACGGCTTTCAGCCGAATTTTGCAGTGACACGCCCCAAGGTCACGCCCTACCCGGGCGTGTACCTAGGGCGTGTAACCCAGAGGAATGAAGCAATTGGTCCGAAACTGCATTCCGCGGAAACTTAGTGTACACGCCCTCTGTCACGCCCGTGTCACATCCGACACGGGCGTGTTCTAGAGGCGTGTCCCCAGGTTCCGAGTAATCGCCGCAACGCGCTCGTTTTTCCCGCTCCACCGTCGCACCGAAAGTGTCACGCCCCAGGGTCACGCCTGACCCGGGCGTGACATATGGGCGTGTACTTCAGCAATTCCGCCCGTCACCTCCAGCATTCAATTTCAGCTCAACAAAGTCATGCCGCAAAGAACACGCCCCAGGGTCACGCCCTACCAGAGCGTGACTAGTGGGCGTGTACTCAAGCTACTTCGTCAGAATTCAATTCCAGCCCGAAAAAGTCGCGCCGAATGTGTCACGCCCCAGGGTCACGCCCGACCCGGGCGTGACAGGGGGGCGTGACCCGACCCGAAAAATTCTATAAATAGAGCCCAACTCTAAGGGTTCAAGGACACTTTTCGGATTGAGAGGGGAGGTTCTGTCCTTTGTATTTTTGAACTTTTTTAAGCATGTCTTTTCATTTTTAGTTCGTAGCTTTAGCTTTATGCTTTCCCAGTATTAGCTCCTAGCTTCTTTCTGTAGTAAGATCCCTGTAATCTCTAGTTTTCATGCACTTGTAATCTCTAGTTTTCAAGTTGTAAGATCCCTGTTTCCATTAATAAAAAGTGTTGTTTTTTTTTCGTTCCTGCTCTGTTTTCATTATTTCTCTTCTACTCATCCCCCCTCTTCCACCTCACCATGATTAACTAATCCTCCATGTACTCGATCTTGATGATCCGAGGTTCGAGTGATTAGGTTATGATGCTTTGAATCTTACCTTTTATTTAGGGTTTAGCCTTGAATTACTCTTGATTTATCACGGGTTGGAGGTATATCATCGATATATACTCTCTGCCTTTGCTTTCATTCTGGGCCAGCCGAGAGGCCGAAAGTTTGAAATGAGCACTCAAGAGTAAAGGGAGTTGTTCGCACCCCTCGAGAGAGGCAGACGTTCAAATCTCCCGGATTGGAGTAAAATCCATTAGAGGGGTTCACCGCGTAAAGCGAGTTTTAGGCCTCCGATTTAGGCGAAAGTCGGTCGGACCTTCCTAAACTCAGTTAGGCACGGCCTTCGAGAGAAGCGTGTCAATATTCATGGAACCTCCACGGTCAAGGACCTTTACCCTAATTAGCTTAGGTTTGTTTATCGTATTTTTCTAACCACTCTTGCCGAGTTGATTTCTGATCGAGTGCATTTTCCCCTTATCGTTACTAAGCTTAAGTTTAATCGCTCTTTTAGCTCTCTTTATCTTTTCATGCAAGTAGCTCTCTTTTATTGCAAGTAGTTCTCTTCCTTTAGTACGTTTAGCTTTCTTCTAAAAAACCTTATTTTTCCGTCGATAAAATAATAGATTTCGTGTGAGTAAGCTTACTCAACTGTTCCCGGATTTTAATACGACACTTGTGTCCCCTAGCTGCATTTCGATAGGTATACTTGCCTTGTTGAATTGTTAGTTTGGTTATTTTCTCCTTGCAGATATCTAAGAGACAATCAAGTTTTTGGCGCCGTTGCCGGGGAGGCAACGCTCGTTGATAAATTGAAAACGCGAATCTATTAATTTTATCACTTCTCTTTCTCAGCCTCCTTCTTAAAATTTTCCGCCTACTCACTTGAGTTAAATGGCTGGATTTTGTTAAGTGTGCGTATTTTTAATTTTTCCGCCTACTCACTTGAGTTAATTGGCAGGATTTTATTTCAGTAGAATGTGTTTACTTTCTGTAGAGTGCGTGAGTGTTAGCTTTTATTTTCCGCCTACTCGCTCGGAGTTAAATGGCTGGATTTTAATTACCGCCTACTTAATAGAAACCCACATCACAAATTTTTCTACACCACCTAACTCTCTCGAAAAGGGCAAAGTGGCTCTAAATGCCACTATCTTGTCTAGTACCTTGCGAACCCTTCACCGGGTAGCCCTTGGGAAGTTCGGGAGTTAAAACATAAAAAACTCTATTTCAAAAAAAAGCGAACTTCATTAGCTCTTTTATTTTCTAGTCTTTCTTCTCCTCTCTTCTTCTAGTGTATGACCCGCAGAAGTCCGTCGGTTACTTTGGACCTGGACCACGAAATTGAGCGTAATCTTCGGAGAAGATCGCGATTTCAAGGCCCTATTACCCAAGTGCCGGTTGAGGATTCCGAGTCATTTTCTACCTTAAGAATGGCAGAACCGAACGTGGAGGAAGTCGTGCAAAGGCCTATGTCCTATTATGCACGACCGAATCTCGAGGGTACAGAATCTCGTATAGTTCGCCCTACAATAGCAAATAATAATTTCGAACTGAAGCCTAGCATAATTCAAATGGTGCAGCAGTATGTGCAATTTGACGGGCTTCAAGATGAAGATCCGAACGCACACCTAGCCAGCTTTCTTGAGATTTGTGACACCTTTAAGATAAATGGTGTCACAAATGATGCTATTAGGCTAAGATTATTTCCTTTCTCTCTTAGAATTAAGGCTAAGCAGTGGCTGAACACCCTTCCTAAAAATAGCATAACTACTTGGACGCAATTAACTGAAAAAGTTTTGGCCAAGTATTTTCCGCCTGCTAAAACTGCAAAACTTAGGAATGACATTTCTGCCTTTGGACAAATAGACTCTGAGACCCTTTACGAAACATGGGAAATATTTAAAGAATTATTAAGACGATGCCCACATCACGCTCTGCCTGTATGGTTGCAGGTGCAAATGTTCTATAATGGGCTAAATCAAAGCACAAAGCAAATGATAGACGCAGCTTCTGGCGGTACTTTAAACCATAAGACCCCGGAAGCAGCTCTTGAGCTGTTTGAGGACATGGCCATGAACACTTACCAGTGAAATGTGCCTAGGTCCCTCCCAAACAAACCTGCAGGTCTCTTTGAAGTGGACAATGTCTCCCAACTCGCACTGCAAGTTGAAATATTAAGCAAAAAAATTACGGAGATGACTGCTGCCTCCGCCCCTCAGGTATGGGAATCTGCAACTCCTCCCGCCGAACATTTGGATTATGTAAATAATATGCCTAGAACTGCTTTTAATAATTTTTCTGCTGCAAATTTTCATTCTCCTGGTTTTAATTTTCCGAATAGTTATAATCCTGTGTTAAGAAATCATCCGAATTTTTCGTGGTGCAATCCATCGAATGTTGTGCGCCCGCCACCACAAAGTGATTTTTCTGCACCACCACCACCTCCTCAAAGTTTTCCAAAACCTCCAAATGTGGAGGAAATGTTTTCAAAATACATGAATGCTAATGACGCTACGATTAGAATCTTAACTGGAAGTGTTAAAAATTTAGAAAACCAGGTAGGACAGCTCGCTAAAATGATTTCTGAGCGACCCGTAGGGTCTCTTCCTTCCAATACCGAGCCCAACCCGAGAGAGCAAGCGAAAGCTATAACTCTTCGGAATGGGAAGAAAGTTCCTGGTATGATAAGTGAAGAACCCGAGGCAAGCTCCGCTCCCGTTTTAAAAAATCAAAGCTCCGCTCCAGTTTTAAAAAATCAAAGCTCCGTTCCAGTTTTAAAAATTCCACCCTCTACCGAAGAAATTATCACCCCTATTTTAGAAAAAGAACTCACTCCACCACCCACCTTTAAAAATAATCCATCCCCGCCATACCCGTCCGAACTTAATAAACAACGACAGGACGATCAATACACCCGTTTTTTAGAAATGGTTAAACAAATCCACATAAATCTGCCTTTCCACGAAGCCATATCCCAGATGCCGAAGTACGCAAAATACCTTAAGGACCTCCTGACCAACAAGAAGAAGTTAGAGAACCTTTCGCATGTCACGTTAAATGTCGAATGCTCGGCAGTTTTGACAAACGGATTACCGAAGAAAATCAGTGACCCGGGTAGTTTCTCTATCCCGTGTGTCTTTGGTGATCTCTTTCTCAAACACGCTTTAGCCGACCTAGGTGCGAGTATTAATCTTATGCCCTTCTCGTTGTTTAAAAAGTTAGGAATTGGTAGTCTCAACCCCACACGCATGAGTATCCAGCTCGCCGACAGATCAGTCAAATACCCGTTAGGAATAGTGGAGGACGTCCTAGTCAAAGTTGACAAGTTCATCTTCCCGGTGGACTTTGTCATTTTAGACATCGAAGAAGATGTCGAGGTTCCCCTGATCCTTGGCTGACCCTTCCTTGCCACCTCCCGAGCTATCATTGATGTAAGCAATGGTAAGCTCTTCCTTCGAGTGGGCGACGATGAGGTAACTTTCTCTATCACCCCCTCGATGAAGAACACACTAGCTAATGATGACTCCAGTTTTTTCATGGATACGGTAAGTGAAGAATCCTTCTCTCCCACCTCTGATTTTGAAAAAGAATTTTCTAATTTTTGTTCCTCTCCCACTCCTCCACCTGAATCTCTACACCTAAGTGAAGAATCCTCCACCCGCCTTTCTGATTTTGAAAAAGAATTTTTTGATTTCTGTTCCTCTTCTACTTTTCCAACTGAATCGCTGCACGAAGCCGCCATGGCCGCTAGCAACAACCCTTTTAATTTTACATATAAAAAAGTGTACGAGGACAGTTTTTGAAAAAGAACGAATTTCGGAAACCTCGTATGATGACCCCCTACCTTGGAACTGAAAGAACTACCAGAGCACCTTCAATACGCTTTCTTAGAAAAGGACTCCAAGCTGCCTGTCATAGTTTCGGCCTACCTCACGGATGCATAAAAGGATAAACTTCTGTCAATTTTACAAAAGCATCGCCAAGCTATTGCTTGGCAGATATCTGATATCAAGGGCATAAGCCCATCTTTCTGCACTCATAAAATCTTAATGGAAGATAATTCACGTAACTCTATATAACCTCAGCGCCGTATAAACCCAAACATGAAAGATGTAGTTAAGGGCGAGGTTATGAAATTGTTAGACGCAGGAATTATCTATCCTATATCCGACAGTAAGTGGGTTAGCCCAGTACAGGTAGTACCAAAGAAGGGAGGGATAACGGTAGTAAGTAATGAAAATAATGAATTAATCCCGACTCGGACGGTGACCGGATGGTGAATGTGTATAGATTACCGTAAGTTGAATGACGCCACCCGCAAGGATCACTTCCCCTTGTCGTTCATTGATCAGATTTTAGAACGACTTTCCGGACATAGCTTTTATTGTTTTCTCGATGGCCTCTCGGGTTATCTTCAAATCCCCATCTCCCCCGAGGACCAGGAGAAAACTACGTTTACTTGTCCCTTCGGCACCTTCTCCTACCGAAGAATGCCGTTTGGACTGTGCAATGCGCCAACTACATTCCAACGATGTATGCTCGCCATCTTTGACAAGTACGTAGAAAGCATTATGGAAGTTTTCATGGATGATTTCTCCGTGTTCGGGAATTCCTTCGATAGTTGCTTAGAGAACCTTAAAAAAGTCTTAGAGCGATGCGAAGAAACTAACCTCGCCTTAAATTGGGAAAAATGTCATTTTATGGTGAGGGAATGGTTAGTTTTGGGACATAAAATCTCTGAAAGGGGTATTGAAGTAGACGTTGCGAAAATAGAAGTTATCGAGAAGCTGCCGCCACCTACGAACATAAAAGCTATAAGAAGTTTCCTGGGTCATGCGGGTTTCTACCGCCGCTTCATAAAGGACTTTTCCAAAATCACCAAGCCCCTTACCCATCTCTTAGAAAAAGATGCCCCATTCATCTTTGATGACCTCTGTCTAGCTGCCTTCAATTTAATAAAAGAAAAATTAGTTAATGCCCCAATTATGATAGCTCCGGTGTGGGATCTTCCATTTGAGATAATGTGTGATGTGAGTAGTTTTGCGGTGGGAGCCGTACTAGGTCAACGTATTTCCAAAAACTTCCACCCCATTTATTACGCTAGTAAAACACTCACATCTGCACAGGAAAATTACACCACAACCGAGAAGGAGCTATTAGCTGTAGTATTCGCTTTTGACAAATTTTGCCCTTATATTACTCTTTCAAAAATTATTGTTTTTGCGGACCACTCGGCCCTCAAATATCTTCTCTCTAAAACGGATGCCAAGCCTCGCTTGATTTGCTGGGTCTTACTCCTCCAGGAGTTTGACTTAGAGATCCGTGATAAGCGAGGTGCCGAGAACTTGGCCGTCGACCACCTTTCGCGCCTAGACAACCCGTTTATAGAACAATTAGACGAAAATTCTTTTCTTTAGTATTTCCTGATGAGAAGCTGTTCATAATTAACACATCTACTTCTCCTTGGTTTGCCCGCATCGCCAACTATCTAGTGGCCCGTGTGCTCCCAAAAGAGTTTTCATCTCAGCAAAAGAAGAAATTCTTTTCTGAGTTGAAAAACTATTTTTGGGAGGACCCGCATCTTTTTAGAATTTGTGCCGACCAAGTGATCTGGAGGTGTGTCTCTTTTGATGAAGGATTAGATATTATTAAACATTTGCATGAAGGACCGACAGGTGGGCACTATCAAGCTGCTCGCACCCTCACAATGTGTTAAGCGCAGGTTTTTACTTGCCTACCCTGTTTAAGGACGCGCATGCCTTTGTGAGTAGGTGTGATAGTTGCCAACGGTCGGGGAATATTTCGAATAAAAATGAAATGCCACAAAATTATTTCCTAGAGTGCGAAGTTTTCGACCTCTGGGGGATTGATTTTGTCGGCCCTTTTCCTTCTAGCTTCGGGAATAAGTACATTTTAGTTGTCGTTGATTATGTTTCGCGTTGGGCCGAAGCCCAAGCTCTTCCTACGAATGACGCCCGAGTCGTAGTTAATTTCCTAAAAAAATTATTTTCTCGATTCGGTACGCCGCGCGCTATCGTTAGTGATAGGGGTTCCCATTTTTGTAACGCACAATTTTCAAAAATCCTAACTAAATATGGCGTTACTCATAAGCTTTCCACTGCCTACCACCCCCAAACTAACGGACAAGTCGAAGTAGTGAATAAAGAAATAAAAAGAATTTTAGAAAAGACTGTTTCAACATCTAGAAAAGACTGGTCAGCCAAATTAGACGATGCTCTATGGGCCTACCGAACAACGTACAAAACCGCCCTCGGATGTACGCCATATCGGTTGGTTTATGGAAAATTGTGCCATTTACCCGTAGAGTTAGAACACCGCGCCTTTTGGGCCTTACGATTTTTAAACTTCGATCCCCACTCTGTCGGCGATTTTAGAAAATTTCAACTTAACGAACTCGACGAGTGGCGCTCTTCCGCATATGAAAAAAACAGACTTTATAAAGAGCGGACGAAGCGTTTACACGATCAGCATCTTCGGCACCCAAAAATCTTTAAGCCGGGCGACCAAGTGCTTCTTTATAATTCTCGTTTACGTTTATTCCCGGGTAAATTAAAATCACGTTGGTCGGTGCCTTTTACTGTTTTAGAAGTCTTTTCTTATGGTACTGTTTTAATTTCCCACCCTGATAAGGGTACTTTCAAAGTGAATGGTCAGCGTCTTAAACTGTATTTCTGTGATGATGTCAGTCTCAACCCTGTTAACTCTATATTTTCGGTCCTGACATTTGATTAATCTGAACTTTATTTTTCTCATAAACTTTGAACTTTATTCGAACTTTATTTTTAAACAATATTTGCGACAATCTTATTTTGATGCGTCGAGCTCAAACGACGCTTTAAACAAAGGGCGCTCTTGGGAGGCAACCCAAGTTATCTTTTTCTGTTTTCTTTATTTCACAATTTTTGCCCCGCCTGGCTCCGGCAAGCTGAAACTTCTCTGATCGCCTGCTCCAACGGTTCTGATTTCATGACAAAGTCCACCAGACGACGTTTCCTGAAGATCCACAGCACATGCATGGAGGAGCGGCATCACTCAGCTTTCCATGCCATATAAAACCGGGGAAGTACCTGTTTTTCAATTCTGTCTTTCATTTCTGTACTTTACTTTTCTCTCGTTCTCCGACCTCCTTCTCCATTGAGGACAATGTAGATTTTAAGCTTGGGGGATGAGTTCCTCCTTTTTGCTTTTTGTAAATATCCAAAAAAATCCAAAAAATTAAAAAAAAAACTATATATATATATATTGCTGCATTTTGGTATTTCAATAAGTACCCCATGTTTATGTTTTATTTTTCTCAAACTTCTTTATAAACAACGTAGTTACTTATAATTTTTCTAATCATTTTTTTTAATCATTTTTCACAAGTAAAATGTTGGTCATGTTGTGTTTCTAATTCACGGTAGCATGTTAAAGTAAAATATTTCTCTAAAACGTGCATTTCTATTATGGTTTTCTGTTCTTTATTTCTTTACTTTCTCTAAAAATTTATCATCCACTATTTTCCTTTTCATCTTTAGATAATTTTTGTAAGAACATATTTTGAATAACGTAGTAGATATGAACGATCCAAGTCACATATTATTTTTATTTTCAAGATAATTTCATCAATCTTCTTTTATTTTCTCGAACTTGCTTTTTGAAATTTATAAACTCTATGTTTTAAATAAATTTTAAAAAAGCGTGAAAATGATTTAGGCCATTTTTGTTTATATTTGATCTTTCCTGCCAACCTAAAATCTTTTACCACTAGTTAGCCGCTTTTGAGCCTTTTTTCCAAATTCATTTGATAACTCCACACAACATTTCATTTTCACCAAAGCCCAAATTTCTACCTATCTAATCACGCTAATTTTTTTGATAGAAAATTTTGTGTTATCTTTGGAGAAATTTTTGAAAAAAGTGTACTCAAAAGCAATGTATTGAAAAAAAGAGAAAAAATGAATGAAAATAATAATATAAAAAATGAGATAAATAATTATAAAAAAAAATAAATAAATTTATTTATACATATTCTGTTTAAAATAAATTTATTTAGAAACTCGTTGTTTTGGTTTAGTGTGATTTTTAAGCCTCCATGTTTATATTTGAATTCCACTCCTATTCATATTCCTAAACCAAATGTTTCGGTCCTATTAAGTCCTTTTGATTCACGCCCTTTTTTAATATTATTTAACAACTAAGAAACGAAGAAAAGTAAATCAGTTTTAGTTTTGGATTTAAACTTAGATTTTTGTTATTTAATTGATATAATTATAATGCGTTGCTTGGATCTAGTAATAACTCAATACGTTCTTTTCATTTTCATTGTCTTGCTCAAATCTATTTAAAAAATTTCGTCAAAATTCTGGATGATTTTTTTTTATTAAGTAAAGTTTATAACAGTTAAACCATACCAAAATAATTGTTTTAGATTTACGTTTTACATTCTCCCTACCTAGAATTTCGCATAGTACTTGTGTAAGTATGATTAAAATTTTTTGAATTAGTCACTTTTTATGATTAGCTAGTCTTTATATCTTTGCTTGGGGACAAGCAAAAACTTAAGCTTGGGGGAATTTGATAATACGGTTTGCAGTCAATTTTATTACGATATTTTCGGGGTTTTAAAACAAATCATGTCTTGTAAAGTACTTATTTTGATTCCCCTTTGTATATATTTTTGTCGCTAATGCATTTTTTTTTTGCTTTTTGCAGGTTTTCATGGCTTTCAGCCGAATTTTGCTGTGACACGCCCCAAGGCCACGCCCTACCCGGGCGTGTACCTAGGGCGTGTAACCCATAGGAATGAAGCAATTGGTCCGAAACTGCATTCCGTGGAAACTTAGTGTACACGCCCTCTATCACGCTCGTGTCACATCCGACACGGGCATGTTCCAGAGGCGTGTCCCCAGGTTCTGAGGAATCGCCGCAACGCGCTCGTTTTTCCCGCTCCACCGTCGCACCGAAAGTGTCACGCCCCAGGGTCACGCCTGACCCGGGCGTGACATATGGGCGTGTACTTCAGCAATTCCGCCCGTCACCTCCAGCATTCAATTTCAGCTCAACAAAGTCACGCCGCAAAGAACACGCCCCAGGGTCACGCCCTACCAGGGCGTGACTAGTGGGCGTGTACTCCAGCTACTTCGTCAGAATTCAATTCCAGCCCTAAAAAGTCGCGCCGAATGTGTCACGCCCCAGGGTCACGCCCGACCCGGGCGTGACAGGGGGGCGTGACCTGACCCGAAAAATTCTATAAATAGAGCCCAACTCTAAGGGTTCAAGGACACTTTTCGGATTGAGAGGGGAGGTTCTGTCCTTTGTATTTTTGAACTTTTTTAAGCATGTCTTTTCATTTTTAGTTCGTAGCTTTAGCTTTATGCTTTCCCTGTATTAGCTCCTAGCTTCTTTCTGTAGTATGATGCTAATGATAGTGTAGTTTACTTTCCATGCACTTGTAATCTCTAGTTTTCAAGTTGTAAGATCCCTGTTTCCATTAATAAAAAGTGTTGTTTTCTTTTTCATTCCTGCTCTGTTTTCATTATTTCTCTTCTACTCATCCCCCCTCTTCCACCTCACCATGATTGACTAATCCTCCATGTACTCGATCTTGATGATCCGAGGTTCGAGTGATTAGGTTATGATGCTTTGAGTCTTACTTTTTCTTTTTAGGGTTTAGCCTTGAATTACTCTTGATTTATCACGGGTTGGAGGTATATCATCGATATATACTCTCTGCCTTTGCTTTCATTCTGGGCTAGCCGAGAGGCCGAAAGTTTGAAATGAGCACTCAAGAGTAAAGGGAGTTGTTCGCACCCCTCGAGAGAGGCAGACGTTCAAATCTCCCGGATTGGAGTAAAATCCATTAGAGGGGTTCACCGCGTAAAGTGAGTTTTAGGCCTCCAATTTAGGCGAAAGTCGGTCGGACCTTCCTAAACTCAGTTAGGCACGGCCTTCGAGAGAAGCGTGTCAATATTCATGGAACCTCCACGGTCAAGGACCTTTACCCTAATTAGCTTAGGTTTGTTTATCGTATTTTTCTAACCACTCTTGCCGAGGTGATTTTGATCGAGTGCATTTTCCCCTTATCGTTACTAAGCTTAAGTTTAATCGCTCTTTTAGCTCTCTTTATCTTTTCATGCAAGTAGCTCTCTTTCATTGCAAGTAGTTCTCTTCCTTTAGTACATTTAGCTTTCTTCTAAAAAACATTATTTTTCCGTCGATAAAATAATAGATTTCGTGTGAGTAAGCTTACTCAACTGTTCCCGGATTTTAATACGACACTTGTGTCCCCTAGCTGCATTTCGATAGGTATACTTGCCTTGTTGAATTATTAGTTTGGTAATTTTCTCCTTGCAGATATCTAAGAGACAATCACTTCGCTCAGGATTCCATACGCCTCAACGATAAGAACAGAACAGCAGAGCCCCCATGCATTCTACGACCCAGCGGGAGCCTCGGGTAGATGTGCATCGAGAACCAAACCCCGAATTGGCCTTGTGTGACCCGGAAGGATCCTCGAAAAAAGTACGAGGACCAAGCCCAACCATCCACTTGGCGCGAAAGGAGCCCCGAGAAATGAGCACCGAGGACCAAGACCAACCGCGCAAGGTCTAACTGTCACCTCCCGTCGGTGTGACGACTGGCGAGCCCGTAGACTAGCCACAATATCCTTAACCAAGTATTACGACACCGCGTGTCAATGTACACCGCATGTAATTTCACATTTTCGTGGCAGGGAAGGTGTAACACCCCAGTTTTTGCTTCAGGGTCAGTCTGCAGTTCTGGAAAATTTTTGGATTTCTGGAAGGAGGCACACGGCCTGCGACATGGGCGTGTCGCAGGGCGTGTCGAGGCCGTGTCGACACTCGGTCCAAGTGTCGACACTTTCGCTCGACAAAGTGTCGAGAGTGAGGCACACGGCCTGCGACACGGGCGTGTCGCAGGGCGTGTCGAGGCCGTGTCGACACTCGGCCCAAGTGTCGACACTTTGTGCTCGACAGAGTGTCGAGAGTGGGGCACACGGCCTGCGACACGGGCGTGTCGCAGGGCGTGTCGAGGCCGTGTCGACACTCGGCCCAAGTGTCGACACTTTTGCTCGACAGTGTGTCGAGACGGGGGCACACGGCCTGTGACACGGGCGTGTCACAGGGCATGTCCCGCTTGGTCGACGATCTTCGCTCGACGTTGTTCCGCGGTGTCGACACAAAGCCTGTCGACAGGTGTCGAGACTTGGCACACGGCTTGGGACACGGGCGTGTCCCAGGCCGTGTCATCTCTCGGGTTGGTTTCGGGGCCGTGTTGTTGGAGGCACACGGCAGGCCACACGGCCGTGTCACTGGGGACACGGGCGTGTCGGGTTGAACACGGGTGTGTCGGATGCCCGTGTGCGATTCCAGGCGCGTCGATTTGAGACGGCGAATGAGGCACACGGCCCTGGACACGGGCGTGTGCCAGGCCGTGTGCGGCCCAGGTCTTCTATTTTCCAGGCGAATCGCAGCCATTCTTTTTCTGGTTTTGGGATCTAACGGTTCAGGCCATCTCCTGGGAAGTTAAGTCCGAATTTAGGGTTGCAGATCCTCATTTTTTTCAAGACTTCTCTTTCTAAGTTCTTAAGAGAAACTAGAGAAAGGAGGAAGAAGAAGAACTCTTGGGCTGTAGGAAGGGTTTCGGAGCTCCAAATCGCGAGCCGAGTCCGGATCCGTGAAGCTTGGAGTATTGCGAAGTTTTCCATCCGGCTATTTTGCCATGGCAAGGAAGAGGAGTCGGAAGGTAACGACATCTCTCCTCTCGGTCTTTAGGAGGCACGTTTTTAGCATCGTTTTCTTCTAGATTTTTGGGCACCAAACTCTCAAATGAGAGGGGCTTTGGTTTGACAATGTTCAAGAGGAACCTCCGGGTTGATTGAGTCCGTCCCCGGCATATCTTGCATTAGAGATCCGCTTCGCTAGTGGATTAGGCATGGTGGGTGAAGCCGTAGTCGCGACCGTTAGTCCGACTCGGTGATGTTGCATACGAGCTTAGGGATTCGTAGAGTTTTCCGTTGCGGCAAGATGCCGTTTGTGTTGTGATGGTGAATGTCCCGTTTGATTGAGAAGAGTACATGTAGTCGAACCCGGACAAGGTTAGCTCCTCGTGGCGGTAGATGGTTTCCTTGAGGGACAAGGTTAGCTCCGTATGAGAATGGAGATGGTTTCCTTGGTGGACAAGGTTAGCTCCGCATGAGTTGGAGATGTTTTCCTTGGTGCGCGGGAACGCTGCGGTACAAAGAGGGATTGCGATGTTTGTAGTCTTGGTTTATGTTGTGCCAAGGCATGGCTAAGTCTCCGTGGTCGGCTGGCTATCCCGTGACATGTGCGTCATGTGTGGAGAGTGTCCCGGCGAGACTAGTCCCCTCCTGTGAGACTGACGAGAATGCCAAGCTTGGGGTAAGCCCGGGCAAAGAGGCCATGAGCGGGTGGGGTCCAGCAAGGCTTCTTAGAATCGGTCGGTCTGTGTTTGTTGGAATCCAGACATGAGACGTCAGAGTTTGCAGGCAAGCCCGGGGCTAAGCCCATGAGCGGGTGGGGCCTTGGCAAGAATTCCTTGTGGCGGCCTGTGCGCCGTTTGAGGGAGAGGTGTCTCCCTTAGTGTTTGCGGCTTTATGCCAATGGGGAAATGTGAGTACCCAAATGATGTGATGTTGTGTTAGATGCATACGCAGTAGGGTACCTTGGGTGAAGCCCAGGTGTTGCATTCATGTTGCACAGTAGGCCCTTTCTTTATATGCTCAACCAGTAGAGAACATGTTTGATGATTGAGACATCCAAGCCTGTTTTAATGCTTTTCTATTTATAGATGTTTATATTGCATATGAAGTGCTGACTTGCAGGTTGGAGGGTTCCCTGGGGTCCGTTAGGGGCAGCCGGGAGGAGATGTGTTGTTACACAGTTTAAGGTCAGCCTTTGCTGACCCACGTTACTCATAATTCTCAGAGGTCAAGGATCGCATGCAGGAGCTAGCACGCCGGCCAGAAAGGCCTAAGCCCCAGGAAGTGTTTTTCCCTCTTTTGTAGCATTTCATTTTGATGATGTTTGTTTGAGACTCTTTTGTCCGGCTTGCATGCCGAGGTAGACTAGGAGTGCTATGCACATTCATGTTTGATGTACTAGTTACTTTTGGACATTTGATGTAAGGCCTTAAGGCCTTTTGTTTACTCTTTTGGTTAGTGGATAACTTCTAGTTGTGCTTGGTTTTCCGCTGTGTTGTGCAAGTGTTTTGAGTTTGGGTAGCTATATCAACTTATAATACTAAAGCTGTGGCGTTCGTATGTTGTGGGGCCCCGGCCGGACCCATATTATACGTCCACTACAGGGGAGGTGTTACAATTTGGTATCAGAGGGAGGTTAGATTCAAGGTCAGTGCGTAGAGAAGTTATCCACATAAGAGTAACGCGGGACCGTGAGTGTCCTTATGTTTTAGTCTTGAGATTGGAGACTAATCCCTTATTTCTTGTTTTCCTGAAGAGTGCAAGCAACGAGGCGGGCACTTCAAGAGCAAGGGATGATCTCTCGGCGAGCAGTGCTACTGCTCCAGGTCTTCTGGGCACGGGTGTAAACCCAGCTGACTTCTGCCGTATGCTTGCAGAAGCAATGGTGGCAGCGCAAGCGGCGGCTGCAGCCCAGGTAGCAACCCCTGCTACACCGGACACGGCGACGGCCGTGCCAGGCGGAGAAGCCAGGCGAGTGGAGCCTTTGGCAGAAAGGGTGGTGGTAGGGCATGGAGACCGACACATGAAGTATTTCCTGAGTTTCCATCCCCCGTCTTTCAAGGGTGTTGGAACGCCAACGGATGCAGAGGATTGGTGGGTTCGTATTCAAGAACTTTTGAGGGCGGCGGAGACGCCAGAGGAAAAGAAAGCTGAGTATGCGGCTTTCATGTTGGAAGGGGATGCCAAGTTATGGTGGGTGACCCATAGCGGCCGCCAGTTCCCGGGACGCACCCCGTCAGTGGAAGAGTTTGGGGACGCTTTTCTTAAGAGGTATATTCCAGTTTCAACACGGTTGGCCCTGCAGAGGCAGTTTCTGCATCTAATGCAGCGAGACAAGACAGTGGATGAGTACGTACAAGAGTTCACCCGTTTGGGTCGCTATGCGGGAACGACAATGGCGGATGATGTAGAGAGGGATAACCTCTTCTACCAAGGTTTGAGGGAGAATCTGAGGCAGCCCCTCATCTCCATGAAGAGGGCGGGTTTTAACGAGCTAGTTGAAGCCGCCAGGAGTTTGGAGAGTGATCTGGAGCGAACCCAGCGTCGAAAGGGTTTTACTCCCAAGCAAGGGGAAGGGAAGCCTTCCCAATCTCATGTAAAGTCTGATGGGAGTAGGTGGAGGAAGAAGCCTCACACTCCCAGATCTGGAGAGAGGAGCAGCTGGACGCCTGGGGGTTCCCACTCTAGGGGACCGCCAACGTACTACAACTGCGGGAAGGTTGGACATATAGCCCGTGCTTGTCAGCAAGGGGGAGTGGGGCAAGAGACAAGGCAGGAGCAGTTTGTGCGCTCGGGCCCCAGTGCTGCAGAGAAAGGAAAGATGGCGGAGTCGAGCGCTTCTCGGTTCCAACCGGTGCAACCAAGGGCTTACAACCTTGGACAGCAAGAAGCGATCCGCCAGACTGATGTGGTGACAGGTATGAAGAAAATTTAAGTTTAAATTTTGTGCTTCATCCTTTTAGACTTTTGTGGAATGTCTATGTTGTAGGCTTCGTGTTAGTTTCCGGATACCCCGCTAGGGTATTGTTTGATACGGGAGCATCGCACTCCTTTCTTGCGGAGAGCTTCATCCAGAGAATACTAGTTGAGTCTTTTTCGTCGGGAGCAGAGCTGATAGTGCGCATGCCCAATGGGTCATCTATGACCACCGGGGCTAAAGGGCGCATTTGTTGGGAGCTAGACGGAGTTGTCTTCGCTCTGGAAGCAGCAGTGTTACCTTTAGTAGAGTTCGATGTCATTTTGGGCATGGACTGGCTTGCAGAGCAGCGCGCCAGCATTGATTGTTTATCCAAGGTAGTGACCCTAAAGAGTAAGGGGAAAGCGGAGGTCAAGTTCATGGGCCTTTGTGGAGTAGCCCACTCCCTAATTACGGCCATGCAAATGATGTGGGCGGTTAACCAGGGAGGTGTGGCGCTGGTAGCATTGTTGGAGGTTCGTCTCTCCCAACTTTTGATTGAGGAAGTGCCTATGGTGGCAGAGTTCAAGGATGTGTTTCCGGATGAACTTCCTGGAGCGCCTCCTCGGCGGGAGATCGACTTCTCGATCGAGTTAATGCCGGAGGCTAGACCGGTGTCACGTCCCCCGTTTAGGATGGCACCAAAGGAGTTAGCGGAACTTAAGGTACAGTTACAGGAACTGTTGGAGCAAGGGTATATTAGACCCAGTTCTTCACCGTGGAGCGCACCGGTATTGTTTGTTAAGAAGAAAGACGGTAGCATGCGCCTATGCATAGACTACCGAGAGCTGAATAAGTTGACCGTCAAGAATAAGTATCTGATTCCTCGGATAGACGATTTGTTTGACCAATTGGTGGGGTCAATGGTATATTCGAAGTTGGACTTGAAGTCAGGCTACTATCAGCTGCGAATTCGGGATGAGGACATACCCAAGACTGCTTTTGGGACAAGGTACGGACACTTTGAGTTTACGGTGATGCCGTTCGGGCTGACGAACGCACCATCTGTGTTCATGGACCTTATGAATCGGGTATTTCGGGAATACTTGGATTCGTTTGTGGTTGTCTCCATTGATGACATCTTAGTGTACTCAAAGTATGAAGTGGAGCATGAGACCCACTTGAGAATAGTTTTGCAAGTGTTGAGGGAGAATGAGTTGTTTGCAAAGTTCTCAAAGTGCGAGTTCTGGTTGGCCAAGGTGGCGTTTTTGGGTCACGTGATTAGTGGTGATGGGGTGGCAGTGGATCCAGCGAAAGTGGAGGCCATCAGAGATTGGCCGGTGTTGAGGACCGTGGCGGAAGTCCGAAGTTTTCTTGGACTAGCCGGGTATTATAGGAGATTCGTGGAGAATTTCTCAAAGATAGCTCTACCCCTTACCTCACTCACTCGCAAAGACCATAAATTTGTGTGGACCCAAGAGTGCGGTCAAGCATTTGAGGCCCTAAAGGAGAGGCTTATGATGGCTCCAATCCTAAGTTTACCGCAAGGGACCGATGGATTTCAGATTTTCAGTGACGCATCGGGATGCGGTTTGGGTTGCGTGTTGGTGCAACATGGCAAGGTAATAGCTTTTGGGTCTCGACAGCTGAAACCTCATGAGAGGAATTACCCCGTCCATGACTTGGAGTTGGCGGCGGTAATCTTCGCATTGAAAATTTGGCGACACTATGTGTATGGCGCAAGGGTGGAGATCTTCACGGACCATAAAAGCCTGAAGTATCTCTTGGATCAGAAGGACTTGAACATGCGGCAACGCAGATGGGTTGAATTTCTTGGAGACTATGAAGTGGCGATTCAGTATACGCCGGGTAAGGCCAATGTGGTGGCGGATGCGTTGAGTAGGAAGTACTCGGGGCAAGGAAATTGGATCGAAGCTCATGATGAGCGGTTGGTTCGGGAATGGGAGTCCCTTGGGTTGGAATGTGTTGCGAGAGGCGAGTCTAGCGTGGCTCGGTTGAACTGGATTGAAGTGCAAAGCGACTTGTCCGATCGTATTCGGGAAGCGACTCGATTGGATGTGGAGTTTCAACATTTTGTGTCGAAGGCTCAAAGGGGCGAGAGCAGCGCCTGGGAGATGATCGGGGGAATCTTGAGAAAGGATGGAAGGGTTTGTGTACCGCAGTTTGGCAATCTCCGTGAGGAGTTGATGTTTGAGGCTCACTTCTCAAAGTACTCCATTCACCCAGGCAGTACAAAGATGTACTTGGATATGAAGAAATCCTTTTGGTGGCCGGGGTTGAAGCGGGATGTAGCTTTGTATGTGAGTCGTTGCCAAACATGTGCCTTGCTGAAGGCCGAATGTCAGAAACCGGGCGGGTTCCTTAAGCCCCTTCCAATTCCTGAATGGAAATTTGAGGACATCTCCACGGACTTTGTGCATGGTTTGCCTAGATCGCAGCATGGTAATGATGCTATTTGGGTGATCGTGGATCGCCTAACCAAGGTGGCTCACTTCATCCCAAATCGGAAAGAGGACAGCGTGGAGAAACTGGTGGAGTTGTATGTTCGCAACATTGTGCGACTGCACGGAGTTCCTAAGAGCATAGTTAGTGATCGAGATGGACGATTTACGTCCAAGGACTGGAGATTGGTTCAGAAGAGCTTGGGCACGAAGCTAAAGTTTAGTACGACGTTCCATCCTCAAACTGATGGGCAAACGGAGAGAACGAACCGTACTATGGAGGACATGTTGAGGATGTGCGTTCTTGATTTTGGCAAGAGGTGGGAGGATCACCTCTTCATGGTAGAATTTGCCTACAACAACAGTTTTCAAGCTAGTATAAAGATGGCGCCATACGAAGCTTTGTATGGGAGGCGGTGTCGAACGCCAATGTCTTGGGCAGAGGCGGGAGACACCAAACTTTTGGGAAAGGATGTGGTAGTTGACGCTTGTGAGTTGGTTCGGACCATCCAAGAGCGTATGAAAGTGGCGCAAGACAGGCAAGCAAAATATTTTAATGCTCGTCACCGGAAGTTGGAATTTGCAGTTGGTGATTGGGTATATCTGAAGGTTAAGCCGTTCAAAGGCGTCTCACGGATTCGCCGACTCAAGAAGTTGAGCCCAAGGTTTTTGGGGCCTTTTGAAATTGTTGAGCGGATAGGAGAAGCAGCCTATCAGTTGGCGTTGTCCGCAGATTTGAGTGGATTACATGACGTCTTCCACGTCTCCGTTTTGAGGAAAGCCTTGGTGGAGGCTAGCGTGGTGATTGAGCCGGCATCGGTGCCGATTGAAGAATACTTGAGGACGCGAGTCCTTCCAATCGCTATAGAAGATTCGGAGACTCGGCAGTTGCGGAATAAAGAAGTCAAACTCGTGAAAGTTCGATGGGACAACTGCGGTCGTGAGGAGTTCTCTTGGGAACGAGAACAGGCCACGCTAGAAGACTATCCAGAACTCTTCAAGTCAGGTACAATTTAAGTTTTGTACCTTTTTGTTTTGAAATTTCGGGACGAAATTCTGTTAAGTGGGGGAGAGTTGTAACACCCCAGTTTTTGCTTCAGGGTCAGTCTGCAGTTCTCGAAAATTTTTGGATTTCTGGAAGGAGGCACACGGCCTGCGACACGGGCGTGTCGCAGGGCGTGTTGAGGCCGTGTCGACACTTGGTCCAAGTGTCGACACTTTCGCTCGACAAAGTGTCGAGAGTGAGGCACACGGCCTGCGACACGGGCGTGTCGCAGGGCGTGTCGAGGCCGTATCGACACTCGGCCCAAGTGTCGACACTTTGTGCTCGACAGAGTGTCGAGAGTGGGGCACACAGCCTGCGACACGGGCATGTCGCAGGGCGTGTCGAGGCCGTGTCGACATTCGGCCCAAGTGTCGACACTTTTGCTCGACAGTATGTCGAGACTGGGGCATACGGCCTGTGACACGGGCGTGTCACAGGGCGTGTCCCGCTTGGTCGACGATCTTCGCTCGACGTTTTTCCGCGGTGTCGACACAAAGCCTGTCGACAGGTGTCGAGACTTGGCACACGGCTTGGGACACGGGCGTGTCCCAGGCCGTGTCATCTCTCGGGTTGGTTTCGGGGCCGTGTTGTTGGAGGCACACGGCAGGCCACACGGCCGTGTCACTGGGGACACGGGCGTGTCGGGTTGAACACGGGCATGTCGGATGCCCGTGTGCGATTCCAGGCGCGTCGATTTGAGACGGGGAATGAGGCACACGGCCCTGGACACGGGCGTGTGCCAGGCCGTGTGCGGCCCAGGTCTTCTGTTTTCCAGGCGAATCGCAGCCATTCTTTTTCTGGTTTTGGGATCTAACGGTTCAGGCCATCTCCTGGGAAGTTAAGTCCGAATTTAGGGTTGCAGATCCTCATTTTTTTCAAGACTTCTCTTTCTAAGTTCTTGAGAGAAACTAGAGCAAGGAGGCAGAAGAAGAACTCTTGGGCTGTAGGAAGGGTTTCGGAGCTCCAAATCGCGAGCCGAGTCCGGATCCGTGAAGCTTGGAGTATTGCGAAGTTTTCCATCCGGCTATTTTGCCATGGCAAGGAAGAGGAGTCGGAAGGTAACGACATCTCTCCTCTCGGTCTTTAGGATGCACGTTTTTAGCATCGTTTTCTTCTAGATTTTTGGGCACCAAACTCTCAAATGAGAGGTGCTTTGGTTTGTCAAGGTTCAAGAGGAACCTCCGGGTTGATTGAGTCCGTCCCCGGCATATCTTGCATTAGAGATCCGCTTCGCTAGTGGATTAGGCATGGTGGGTGAAGCCGTAGTCGCGACCGTTAGTCCGACTCGGTGATGTTGCATACGAGCTTAGGGATTCGTAGAGTTTTCCGTTGCGGTAAGATGTCGTTTGTGTTGTGATGGTGAATGTCCTGTTTGCTTGAGAAGAGTACATGTAGTCGAACCCGGACAAGGTTAGCTCCTCGTGGCGGTAGATGGTTTCCTTGAGGGACAAGGTTAGCTCCGTATGAGAATGGAGATGGTTTCCTTGGTGGACAAGGTTAGCTCCGCACGAGTTGGAGATGTTTTCCTTGGTGCGCGGGAACGCTGCGGTACAAAGAGGGATTGCGATGTTTGTAGTCTTGGTTTGTGTTGTGCCAAGGCGTGGCTAAGTCTCCGTGGTCGGCTGGCTATCCCGTGACATGTGCGTCATGTGTGGAGAGTGTCCCGGCGAGACTAGTCCCCTTCTGTGAGACTGACGAGAATGCCAAGCTTGGGGCAAGCCCGGGCAAAGAGGCCATGAGCGGGTGGGGTCCAGCAAGGCTTCTTAGAATCGGTCGGTCTGTGTTTGTTGGAATCCTGACATGAGACGTCAGAGTTTGCAGGCAAGCCCGGGGCTAAGCCCACGAGCGGGTGGGGCCTTGGAAAGAATTCCTTTTGGCGGCCTGTGCGCCGTTTGAGGGAGAGGTGTCTCCCTTAGTGTTTGCGGCTTTATGCCAATGGGGAAATGTGAGTACCCAAATGATGTGATGTTGTGTTAGATGCATAGGCAGTAGGGTACCTTGGGTGAAGCCCAGGTGTTGCATTCATGTTGCACAGTAGGCCCTTTCTTTATATGCTCAACCAGTAGAGAACATGTTTGATGATTGAGACATCCAAGCCTGTTTTAATGCTTTTCTATTTATAGATGTTTATATTGCATATGAATTGCTGACTTGCAGGTTGGAGGGTTCCCCGGGGTCCGTTAGGGGCGGCCGGGAGGAGATGTGTTGTTACACAGTTTGAGGTCAGCCTTTGCTGACCCACGTTACTCATAATTCTCACAGGTCAAGGATCGCATGCAGGAGCTAGCACGCCGGCCAGAAAGGCCTAAGCCCCATGAAGTGTTTTTCCCTCTTTTGTAGCATTTCATTTTGATGATGTTTGTTTGAGACTCTTTTGTCCGGCTTGCATGCCGAGGTAGACTAGGAGTGCTATGCACATTCATGTTTGATGTTCTAGTTACTTTTGGACATTTGATGTAAGGCCTTAAGGCCTTTTGTTTACTCTTTTGGTTAGTGGATAACTTCTAGTTGTGCTTGGTTTTCCGCTGTGTTGTGCAAGTGTTTTGAGTTTGGGTAGCTATATCAACTTATAATACTAAAGCTGTGGCGTTCGTATGTTGTGGGGCCCCGGCCGGACCCATATTATACGTCCACTACAGGGGAGGTGTTACAGAAGGAGCCTCGGGAATGAACACCGAGGACTAAGCCCAACCGTCCATTTATTACTTTTCTCATCACTATCCAAACCAGTGCGGTCAAATACCCGCACCTACATCCTTTCACAATGCTACCCGTAGGGAGACACCACTCTAAGCATTGGACTACTAAATTCATTCCATTAAACAATTATTCACATGGTCATAGATTAGCATCCTACATTTCATTTCCAATGATTTCAACACATATTTAACATGATGCGCATTTCTATTGGTTCACCAAGTTCTACCAAGTCGTTTCGCCTAAGTACGCTTCACATCACACATCATTTACGTGGGATCCATTCAACAAACTCATTATTCATTGAACTATAATGGTTAACATAAAGAGTTCACCCAACCTCAATGTCAATTTGCTACCTTGTCTATACCGAGTCCAAACTCGGTTCTACACCAACCCCAGAAGTTTAGGTGCAGGACATCTTTTGGACAGGGACTTCGACCGTGGATTCCCGAGGCTACAAGAATCCATTGAAGGCGTGTAACCACTCGTTATAAAGGTCCTTCCATAAGTTAAAACTTTCATGTTCATACCACAACCCAGGTCCTAACGTAACACACTTGAATTTGGCTTTAAAGTCCGCTGCGTGCACAAAACAAATTATGCACGTTTAGTTTGTCAGCGGTCAATTTAGTTCAGACTTTCCTGTGGCTACATACTTCGCATGAAGTCGTGCAACCACTCGTTGGAAAGGTAGTTTCAAGGACTTCGACTTTTATGTTTAGTCGGAAGCCCTGGTTTGGATATATCACAACTGAAAATGGCCAAGAATATCGCTGCGTGCAGAGCACAGATTCTGCACGCATCTTAAGGTGGAATGAACAGCATCAGTTCATCTTCCTCCTCAATCCGATCTTCCGCAAATTACATCTAGACTTCCTTCTCCCTTATTCACCCTCAAAATGCCACTTTTCTTCATGAAACCATCCTCCATCATCTCATTGAAGGAGGGAGAGGTTGAAGACTTCTAAACCCTCGAACACAAGTCCTAGCATGGCCTTTCCACCTCATTTCTCTCCTAGGAAATAACTAAAAATCTAGCAGCAAGGGAGAGGGGAGGAAGATCACCTCATTTCCGGCGCTTCCACCATTTCTGTCCAAGGCTCTTGTCACTCTTCTCAGCGACATCTTATTCTCCTCGGCGGCGGCGGTCCTTCGCGGGGTGTAGATTGGCTCCAACACCTCCTTCCTCTTCTCCATCTATTTTCTCCCTCAGAAATGGTTTGAAGAGGCATAAACAATTGCTAGGGTTTCTCTTCCCCCTTATATGTGAAAGTGACACAGGTAGGGACACGCCCGTGTCCTTACCCGTATCCTGTTCGGGCAAAGCATCGTCGAAGGTTCAACTGACGTTTCGATACACAAACACGGGTAGGGACCCGCCCGTGTCTCTACCCGTGTCCTAGTGACACGGCAGTGTTGTTGTCCCTGTCCTGCTTGGGTCTTTCTTCGTCGATTTTCACTTGACGCACACGGGTAGGGACACGCCCGTGTCTAGACCCGTGTCCTCACACACACGGGTAGGGACACGCCCGTCTCCATACCCGTGTCTTTTTTTGGAACTACTCGAGTAATCGACTCGAGTGCTTGCTGGAGTAACAAGGGTAGGGACACGCCCATGTCTCTACCCATGTCCTTCTAGGGACACTCTTCGTCGACCTCTACTTGACGCACATGGGTAGGGACACGCGGTCTCCCTACCGCGTCCTCATACACACGGGTAGTGACATGCCCGTGTCACTACCAGTGTCCTCTGGAACAACTCGAGTCGTCGAATCGAGTACTGGGTGGACACACATATGTAGGGACACACCCGTATCGCTAGCTGTGTCCTTCTCTGGGCTGACTTCACATCCCCTACACAAGTGTAAGCATAGCAGCCAGCACTTCCATGAGCCCAAATTAGCTCGTCTGACTCAAAAGCGCGCACGGGGGGCCTAGCACGAATCAGGACGTTATAAATCCTATAAACAAAATAAAAGAATTCGTCCTCGAAATCAGGCTAAGGCTATGGGGAGAGAAAAACATAAAACAAAATAAAATATGCTTTTAAAAATTACCTTGATGAAACAGGTCCGGGTACCTCTTTTGCATCAAGTCCACCGGCTCCCATGTATACTCCTCCTTCCCATAGTTAGACCACAGCACCTTTACCAAAGGGACACTCTTGCGGCGCAAAATCCTCATCTCGTTGTCTACAATCCTCATTGGCTCTAGTCGCACAGACCTATCAGTCGCTACTGCACCTTCTGTGGTGGAGATATATTGATCAGTCTGCAACAGCGCCTTTCGAAGTGATGACACATGAAACACATCTCGAACGTTCCCTAGCTCTGGTGGTAACTCCAACCGATACGCAAAAGAGCCAATGCTTTCCAATACAGTATAAGGCCCAACGTACCTTGGGCTGAGCTTTTTCATACCTCGTACCCGTGACACTCCATGCATCGGCCAGATTTTCAGAAACGCTTTATCACCCACTCGAAATTCCACCATCTCGTTCTTTGCATTATAATATTTCGCCTACCGACTTTGAGCCTCAAGCATGCGGTCCCATATCAGTCTAACAACTGCATCAGTGTCATCGATGTACGCAACACCAATACCTTCAGGTTCTCATTCTGCACCCAAGATAAGGGGGTTCTACAACTTCTTCCATAAAGGGCTTCATGGGCCGCCATACCGATGCTAGCTTGATGGCTATTGTTGTAGGAAAATTCTACCAAGGGTAAGGGCCTTTCAGATGGCTCTCCTCTATCCAAAACACACAACCTCAATAGGTCCACCAATGTTCTGATGGTCCTTACAGACTGCCCATCCGTCTGAGGATGAAATGTTTTGCTAAAGGTAAGGCATGAACCAAAGTACGCCTGTACAACTTTCCACTCCTTAGAGGTAAAACGACCATCCCGGTCAGAAACGATTATCTTTGGAACACGATGGTACCATACAAACTTCTCCACAAAGAGGCATACCAAGACATCCACATGAGCCTCTTTCTTCATAGGGATGAACCTGGCTACTTTTATCAGGCGATCAATGATCACCCACACAGAATCATTCCCTGAGCATGAGCGAGGTAACCCGTGAATGAAGTCCATGGAGATATCCTCAAATTTCCACTCGGGGATGGGCAATGAGTGTAGCAAACCACCGGGGCTCTTGCACTGCGCCTTCACCCTTTGACAGGCCTCGAAATGTATAACAAAGTACCTGACATCTTTCTTCATTCCTGACCAACACATGGTCTTTCGCCAGTCGGCGTTCATCTTAGCAATACCGGGATGCACTGAATACTGATAGCAATGTGCCTCCCTCAAAATATCTTCCCGAATATTACCACCCTTGGAAATATAGAGACTGCCATGAAAATGAATGAGGCCGTCTTTTAAGGAGTACTCGTCAGTAGTCCCATCCTCAATTAACTTTATTGCCGAGGCCAGAGCCGCATACTTTCCTTGCTCTGCCCGAATTTGGTCACGAATATCTTAGACTATGCTTATCACATTCAACTACCACATATACTCTTCTGAATGGTCTTTATACACAAAGGTAATCTCCATCTCCTTGAGCATCCGAGCTAATTTCATATTCATCAACCGAGACTCTGAGCTCGAGTCCGGTACTTTTCTGCTCAATGCATCAGCCACCGAGATCGCTTTTCCGGGGTGGTAGTTCTAGGTGAACTCATAATCGCACAAAAGCTCCAACCACCGCCGTTGTCTCAGGTCAAGTTCCTTCTGAGTGTGAACATACTTTAAATTTTTGTGGTCCTAAAATATCTCGCAGTGAACTCCATATAGGTAATGTCTCCAAACTTTGAGGGTGAACACCACTGCCCCCAATTCTAAATCGTGAACTGGGTAATTGAGTTCATGCTTCTTTAGTTGCCTTGAGGCATAGACAATTACATGGTTGTCCTGCATCAGTACCGCTCCCATCCCTTTATAAGATGCATCAGTGTAAACATGAAGTCCTTCCTTCCCAGAAGGAAGTGCTAGGATGGGGCGGAGGTAAGTCTATCTTTCACCTCTTGGAACGCAGCTTCACACTATGGTGTCCACTCATATAGCACACCTTTCTTTGTCAAGGAAGTAAGAGGAAGGGCAATCTTTGAGAATCCTTTTACGAACTTGCGATAGTACCCGGCAAGTCCAAGGAAGCTCCACACATCGGCCGCTGACTTCAAGGGTGCCCACTCCTTCACCGCACGTACCTTGGCCGGATCCACAGCTAGTCCAGCCCCACTGATAACATGTCCCAAGAAGGCAACCTCCTTAAGCCAAAATTCACACTTGCTGAACTTTGCAAACAAGGCGTGCTCTTTTAGTTTCTCCAGTACCAAGGTCAGATGTTCGACATGCTCCTCCTCCGTCTTTGAGTAGACCAGTATGTAATCGATGAATACGATGATGAAGATGTCTAGATGAGGCTCAAATGCCTTGTTCATCAGACTCATGAAAGCTGAAGGGGCATTTGTGAGCACAAACGACATCACAGTGAATTCATACAGTCCGTACCTTGAGCTGAATGCCGTTTTCTGGATGTCCTCCTCTTGTATCCTCAATTGGTAATACCCCGAGCGTAAATCCAGCTTGGAGAAATAATGTGCACCTACCAATTGGTCAAACAACTCATCGATCCTGGGTAGCGGATAAGTGTTCCGTACCGTAAACTGGTTGAGCTTCCGATAGTCTATGCATAACCGTAAGGTAACATCCTTCTTCTTAACGAATAGAACGCGGGCCCCCAAGGTGACGAGCTATTGCGCACAAACCCTGACTCCACCCATTCTTGCAAATGAACTCTAAATTTTGCGAGTTCCTTTGGGGCCATCCGGTAAGGGGTCTTGGAGACGGGCTTGGCACCCGGTACTAGCTTAATTTGAATATCTACCTCTCTATGAGGGGATAATCCTGCAAATTTCTCAGAAAATACCTCGGGGAAATCTCGCACGACCCGCACATCCTTAATATCCAACGTCAACTCGTTCTTCTCGAATCAAATCATGAAGACTTATTCCCCCTTCATATGGGCTTTTACAGCCTAAATCGAAGATAATAACAGACGAAATGCAAATTTTGTACCTTGGAAGATGACATCCGTGTCTCCATGTCTTAAGTAAATCTGCTTCTCTGCGCAGTCAATTCTCGTGAAATGCCAATCCAACCACGCCATGCCCAGGATGAGATCGAACTCTTGCATTCTCAAAACCGTGGCAGGGGTATCAAAGGCCTTTCCCCCAATGAATATCACTAACTCCCACTTAGCGGTTATGGTCATCTCAGAGGCATCTGGGAGGCGTACTCGTCGAGCAATACCAGTGAAGTATTGCACTTCTTCTATGTCTTTAATGAAGTCCTCAGACACAAAAGAGTGCGAGGCACCGGTATCGAACAACGTATAGGCCGGTTTCCCACCGACCAATACTGTGCCTAAGTACCAATAACAATACTCAATGCTAAATATCTAGTATGTCTTAAGCAACTTAATGTTTAACAATTAAAATATGATAACTAATTGTAACATACCTGCAATCACCTCCTGAGGGTTCCGCTACTATGTCATTTCCAGAGCGAACACTTGATCTCGAGCCGGTCTGGGCTTTCCCACTCGTGGTCCTTGTCCTCGACCACGCATGTTCCCCCGCCCTCGAGGGGATACGGGAGGGAGAGCAAGAGGAGCATTCCTAAACAACTGCGGGCAGTAATGTCGAATGTGGCCCGGTTGATTGCATTCGAAGTACACCTACCCATAACGCCCCCTGGTTTCTGGAACTATTGAGGCTATGGAGGTGGAGGCAATGTTGGCGGATGTGTAACCGGGTGCTCCACTCTAAAATTCCAGTGGGAACGTCCGCCACATCTCTGATGTCCTCTTCCTCCTCTATTGTCATGTCTCCTTCTATTGCTGGGCCATCTTCCATCACACCATCAGCAGGCCTCTTACCACTTCGCAAGTGCTCCTCTTCTAGCCTCTTTTCCATGTCAATTATTTCTATCATGCTAAAGTCCGCTATAAACAAAAGGGCCTACCTCAGGGGGTCCCGCAACAATTTTTAGAATCGCTTAGCGTATCCTCTATCATCCAATTCGTATGAGTCCACAAATCTCGTGAGATGTTAGAACTCTCGCTGAAACTCCGTAACTGACTTTGATCCTTGCTTCAGCAGTAGAAATCTCTCTTCGAGTTCATCTCGAGCAGCCGAGGGAATGAAGTGCTCTAAAAAGACACCTGAGAACTCGCTCTAGCTAATATCCGTATAAACTCGCCCTTGAAAGGTGGAGCCCAAAAGGGAATTCAACCACCTCTTGGCATGCAGTTCCAGGACGAACACTGCTAATATTATAGCCATGTTGGCTGGGCAACGGATTCCTGCAAATAGCTCCTGCACTGTATCAAGACATTCTTCTATGTGCACGGCCGACTCTATCCCGAGGTAGGAGGGAGGGGAGAGAGCCCGAAAAGTGCTCAACCAGTTTGAGCCCAGAGCCTGTTACTGGACTGGGGTATGCTACGACCAAAAGGCATCTAGGATGGCCGTGAACATCTGTCACAATTCTAATTGTTGGAACTGAGTAGGTGCGGAAGGGGAAAGAGTTCCCCCACTTTCTCAATGTGCACTGGAACCTACACGTAAAGTACAAACCTATGCTCAGGTTGGCTAATCTTAGGTCAAAGTTGGACATATTTAGTGCGAATTACATATGGGCACACCATGGCTTCCGCTAAGTCAGCTTGTCCCCAAACTGACTAATAGAATGGGGGTGGTACCATTGTTGAATGACTTCTTTAGTTCAGGATCGGAGCAAGCTGACACCATTTGTAAGACCCTCCTCCCGGAACACAAAACACGGCACGAAGGAGGTCTTATGCCCAAAACAACTATCTTACGGTAACAATAGCGCACAGGCTAACCTGTACCACAAGACGTCTATCCTGCCGGCTATAACCAATGTCAAGCAAATGCCAACCCAACCAAAACATAATAGAATCCAATCCATACATAAGTAATATAAGTCCAAAAGTACATCAATAAAAGAATCTACATTAAGCTTCTAAAATATCAGAGTACAACTAAAATATGCCCAAAGGGGTACATCAAAATATCTCAGAACTCAAATCGGTGACTGACGGTTGCGACAGCACCATCCCTTCAGGCCCTGTCGTCCTGGCCTGGCTGTCCTGCTGCATAGTCTGCGGTTGCTCTACCTGTGGGGTTTCCTCCTAAAAAGGAAGATGTAGTAACCATTAGTCGAAAATACTAAGTGGCTTTCACATTCGCTCCCCTGTCGACTCCTCGGCACCGGGCGGAGAAAGGAACAAGGGTACAATATATAAATAACAATATAAGCAAGTACAAGCAGATGGATTAAGTACACATATCGTGAGCAGTAATAGAAGAAATGTATAACATGATTGATAGTAGTCTACTCTAGCAAATCTACACAAGCTATATCAATCTATCAAGTATAAAACTCTAAAACAGGAAAGTAACTAAACTTATAAGAATACCCATACAGACTTATAAGTTAAGGATCGGTTTAATATTAAAGTAACTCATCGTATAGGAGTGCCCATACACATTTATACGATGAGGATCTTGGTATGCAATGTATTGTAATGGTATGTATGCAATGCAATGACTCACCCATGATCACGCACATGCAACCGCTATGTAGACACAGACTTGTAGTTTCCACTTTTCGAACAGGTAGCTAACCTCTTAGGCGTCAACTGTCGTGGCCAGGCGGTGACAGTAGATTGGGCTTCTCTACTACTAAGCTGGCATCCATACTAATTCGCTTAGTCCTCCGTACTCCTCAATGCTAAGAACACAACAATGGAGCCCCCATGTGTACTACGGCCAAGCGGGAGACTCTAGTAGATGTTGACCGAGAACCAACCCTCGAACTAGCCTTGTGTGACCCGGAAGGAGCCTAGAAAAAAGCACGAGCATAAATCCCAACCATCCACTTGGCGCGGAAGGAGCCCCGGGAAATGAGCACCGAGGACCAAGCCCAACCGCGCAAGGTCTAACTGTCAACTCCCATCGATGTGATGACTGGCGAGCCTGTAGACCTGCCACACTATCCTTAACCCAGGATTACGATACCGCATGTCGACTCACACCGCATGCAATTTCACATTTTTGTGGCAGGGAAGGAGCCTCACGAATTAACACCGAGGACCAAGCCCAACCGTCTATTTATGACTCTTCTCATCACTATCCAAACCAGTGCGGTCAGACACCCGCACCTACATCCTTTCACAATGCTACCTGTAGGGAGACACCACTCTAAGCATTGGACTACTAAATTCATTCTGTTAAACAATTATTCACATGGCCAAAGATTAGCATCCTACATTTCATTTCCAATGATTTCAACACATATTTAACATGATGTGCATTTATATTGGTTCACCAAGTTCTACCAAGTCGTTTCGTTTAAGTACGCTTCACATCACACATCATTTACATGGGATCCATTTATCAAACTCATTATTCATTGAACTATGATGGTTAACATAAAACAATTCACCCAACCTCAATGTCAATTTGCTACCTTGTTTATACCGAGTCCTAACCCGGTTCTACACCAACCCAAGACGTTTAGGTGCAGGACACCTTCTTGACAGTCACTTCGACCGGGGATTCCCGAGGCTACAAGAATCCGGTGAAGGTATGTAGCCCTCGTTAGAAAGGTCTTTCCATGGGTTACAACTTTCATGTTCAAACCACAACCCAGGTCTGATAGTAACACATTTGAATTTGGCATTAAAATCAGCTGCGTACAAAACCCAATTTCTGCACGCTTAGTTTGTCAGCGGTCAATTTTGTTCAGACTTTCCCATGCCTACACACTTCTCCTAAAGTCGTGCAACCACTCATTGGAAAGGTATTTTCAGGGACTTCAACTTTCTTGTTTAGTTGGAGGCATAGTTATGGCCATATCATACCTGAAAATGTCCAAGAATATCGCTACGTGAAGAGCACAGATTCTGTACCCATGTTAAGGAAGAATGAACAACATCGGTTCATCTTCCTCCTCAAGCCGATCTTTTGTAAATTACATTCAGACTTCCTCCTCCCTTATTCATCCTCAAAATGCCCTTTTCTTCACAAAACCACCCTCCATCATCTCATTGAAGGAGGGAGAGGTTGAAGACTTCTAAACCCTAGAACACAAGTCCTAGCATGGCCTTTCCTAGGAAACTTCTCCTCTCACATCTAGACTCTCTTGAGTCGATATCTCTCCTAGGAAATAACTAAAGATCTAGCACGAAGGGAGAGGGGAGGAAGCTCACCTCATTTCCGGCGTTTCCACCATTTCTGGCCAAGGATCTTGTCACTCTTCTCGGCGGCATCATCTTCTCCTCGGCGACGACGGTCCTTCGCGGGGTGTAGATTGGCTCTAGCACCTCCTTCCTCTTCTCCAGCAGTTTTCTCCCTCAGAAATGGTTGGAAGAGGAATAAAAAATGGCAAGGGTTTCTCTTCCCCCTTATATGTGAAAGTGACACGGGTAGGGACACGTCTGTGTCCTTACCCGTGTCCTACTCTAGCGAAGATTCGTCGACGGTTCGACTGGCGTTTCGATACACAAACACGGGTAGGGACACGGCCGTGTCTCTACCCATGTCCCAGTGACACGGCCGTGTTGCTGGCCGTGTCCTACTCGGGTCTTGCTTCGTCGAGTTCCACTTGACGCACACGGGTAGGGACACGCCCGTGCCTCTACCTGTGTCTTCACACACACGGGTAGGGATATGCCCGTATCTATACCCATGTCCTTTTCTGGAACTACTCGAGTAATCGACTCGAGTGCTGGCTAGATTCACACGGGTAGGGACACGCCCGTGTCTCTACCCGTGTCCTTCTTGGAACACTCTTCGTCGACCTCTACTCGACGCATAAGGATAGTGACAAGCCGTATCCCTACTGTGTCTTCATACACAGGGGTAGTGACACGCCCGTATCACTACCCATGTCCTTCTCTAGAACAACTCGAGTCATCGACTCGAGTACTGGGTGGACACACACAGGTAGGTACACGCCCGTGTCTCTACCTGTGTCCTTCTATGGGCTGACTTCACCTCCCATACACAAGTGTAGGCCTAGCAGCCAACACTTCCATGATCCCAAATCTGCTCGTCTGACTCAAAAGCGCACACGGGTGGCCTGGCACAAATCGGGACGTTACAGTTGTCATCCTTGGAGTTAGAGGAAGAGGAAGTCCTTCTCCTCTAGTTCTTTTTCTTCAGAAACTTTTGGAATTGCCTAGAAAAGGCAGCAAGCTACTCATCAAAATTATGGCCATTTGTTGTGCTAGTGTCTGAACTTTCTGACTCAGTATCAACAACTTTTCTGGGAGGAGGAGTCTTTCTCCTGCCATTCTTTGTAGCTTCAACTTTGAATGCCATAGACTTATCTTTGCCATAAGACATGCTGCACTTTTCTTCTTCCTTTTTGGCAATCAACTGCATTTTGTAGGACAGTAATTTTCCAAACAAAGTTGATGGAGGAGTATCTGCAAGTCTGTCCACTTCTCTGATGCCACACACTTTGGTGTCACATTCCTTGGTTAATGATCTGAGAAACTTGTCATTAAGCTCATAGGTGTTGAAGACTCTTTTATAAGTCATCAACTCATTAACAATTCTAAACAACTTTTCATAGCATATAGTTATGATATCTGTCTTGGCTTGTCTGAAATCTCATATTCTTGGTTGAGCATAGATTTCCCATCTTTTCATACTTCTTCAGTCCCCTCCATGTAGACAATTAAGGTGTCTCACATTTCCTTGGAAGTTTTAAAGTGGACTAAATTCTGAAATGTAAAATCATCTATGGCACTAACAATTATGTTTTGTGCTCTCTTATCCAAAGTGGCTAAGATGATCTCATCTTTGGTCATCTCAAAATAACTCTTTGGAGTTTTCAGATTTGCATCTAGAATAGATGTCTTCATAGGGATGAAAGGCCCTTCTTGAACTGTGATATAAATTCTTGGATCACATGCCTCCATAAATAAGCTGACCCTCTCTTTCCATATGCCAAAGGTTTCTTTTCTATAAATGGGAAGTTTCATGGTCTTTGTGATTTTCACCTGAACCCATCTTGGTTATCTTATTATTGTCTTGGAGATGCACACATACTGTTAAGTCTAATTTTAAGCAACGTGGCTCTTATACCACTTGAAATAATTGATTTCAAGAATGTCTAAACACCTAGAGGGGGGGGGGGGTGAATAGGTTCAATTCTTATTCTACTTAGATAGTTAATAATTTGATCATAGCACAGATTAAATCTGTAGTTAACACAGCACACAATCAACCAATCACAGTACATACAGATTTTATAGTGGTTCCCCAAATGATGGGTACATCAACTTTCCCCCTTCGCCTATCTAGCAGTATACTAGATTCGGCTGAACTTCCTTCCACCTTCTCAGATCTTACAACTCAGAACACATTCTGGTTCTTACAGCTCACACTTCAACAAGTGTTATAACTCAGGCTCTTCCCAAGAACCGTACCTCAGAGTGAATCCCCACTCCTGCCACTCAGGCAATCATGCGCTACCTCAGCCTTTATCACTAGGCCTACAGCTCAGAGAACTCAATCTCCTACCTCAAGAAAACATCCCTACCTCAGCCCTTATTGTTATAGGCCTACAACACAGAAAACTTAATCTACTATACTCATATATAAAATAGATCCTACAAAAATTTGATTAAGAAGATGTTCCTTCCTTTAATCAGCGAGAGATGAGGGAATCCTGATCAGATCTTGTTGGATCTGATTTTAACTGTTCTTTGCAGTAATAAATCTGATTCAACCTGACTTAGCTTATTCAAAGCTTATTGAAAGAGAGAACCTAGGTTGAATCTTCTTGAGAGGTTAGTGTAGATCCAGATTCTCCCACCTTGCTGAATTAAATCTACAATCTCTAACAGATCTGCCGTGAAATAATCCCCTTCTCGGATTTTGAATCAGAATCTTCTTGCTTTACTGGAATCTGTGAATTCTTCTTGGAGAATTCAACTTTAATTTCTCTCTGTCTTCTATTGTTATTTTTCTCTGACAGCTTGGCTCTATTTATAGTTTACATCAAAGGCAACTGGCTGATCCGCTAGTTGACTGACATATGATAGTTCTGACATGTCTAATAAGCCGTGACAATTCTGGCAGCTGTTAAGTCTTCAATCTTGAGATTTGTCACTTATAGTTATTTAACTCAGCTGAATGTGTCGAGACATAAGGATAATATGTGTCGACACAAATGGAGTATGTGTTGACATAATTACCCGGGTGTCGACACACTTCCTTTTGTGTTGTCGACAAACATCAAAAACTGTCAACATAGCTCTTCACTTAGTCTCAACACTGTCTTTGTAGAATGTGTCGACACACTTCAGAAAATAGTCGACATAACTCTTCATCAAGTTCTCGACATGCAGCCTTTGTATAATGTGTCGACATTCTTCAGGAACTGTCGACACAGCTCTTTATCAAGTTCTCGACACTGCCTTTGTAGAATGTGTCGACATATTTCAGGAACTGTCGACACAACTCTTTATCAAGTTCTCGACACTGTCTTTGTAGAATATGTCGACACAAGTCCTGTGTGTCGATGCAGCCTCTCCAAATGTCGACCCAAGTCCTAAATGTTAACATAGTTGCTTCTTTACAATTGTCAGCTCATCAGTCTAAGTGTGTCGACATAAGTTACAAGTGTGGACATAGTTGATGTTGACTTAGCATCTGAGTGTCGACAGAATTCTTGTTTGTCAACACATACTTGCTTCTTGTCTCGACATAGCTCCTTCAAAGGTGTCGACAAAAAAATAATTGTCTCGACACTTTTGTACTTAGAATATTTTCTGCATTTTTCTGCCTGCACAAACTAACTCAATACACCATCAAATACAACCTGATGTATATCGTTGAGTCAGGTGAGGCTTCTTCAAATAAGGTACACAAATTCCAATGTACCCAACAATTTTCATTAATGAGTTTCCCAACTATCCCAATAAATTAAGCAAGTAATTAACCTGATAAAGATCATAGTTAATGCTGCCAAATAACGGCTATATTCAGAGAATATAAGCATTAATTACTCAGGAAATTATTGCTAAATAATATATGAAATATGGACAGAAATGAGGAAAATTCTAAGTCTGGTAGGACAGAATTCGTCGACCTATGAACAGATTTTGTCGACCTGAGATCCAAGTTCGTCGAGCTGATAAATCCTGTTCGTCGACAATAGAAATCTTGTTCATCGACCTGATCTCAGTGAACCGCATTCTAGAGATAACTTCAATAATCTGCGCTCCAAGTTCGTCGAGCTGATAAACTATCTTCGTCGACCTGAGTTCAGAGAAAATATTCTGTAAAGAATGTGTTGAAGTAGAGCTACAGACATCGTCGGCCTGAGCTCGAATATCATCGACCTCAACTCAGATAATTAACTCTGAGTTCGTCGAGTGGAGCATGACTATCGTCGAGTTAAGTTCGACGAACAACAAACTTATTTTCTGAACTTGATTTATTCTAAGTCTTGAGTCAAATGAGGTCTTCTGCTGGCTGGTCCAAGTATGGTTGAAACTAATGACTTAGCCTATTGGATCCCTAGTTGGATTTGGGGTAGTTTCACTAAGTTAGGATCATTTGACCCAACATGTATAGCCAGGGTCATGGTTATGTCCTATAGTATTGGCCAAGTCCTTAGAGTCAACACTGCATGGACCAGCCATCAATAGACTACAAGATACTCAAGACTTAAAAGAATTTCAAAGACTCAGAAAATTAGTTCGACGTTCGTCGAACTCAGGTCGACGATAGGCTTGCTCAGCTCAACGAACTCAGAGAAAATTCTCTGAGCTGAGCTCGATGAACTTGATACTCAGGTCGACGATTTATGGACACTATATCTCAGCATTCTAAGTCCAGATTTGCTCTGTTATTCAGTCGACGAACTTAATTCTTAGGTTGACGAACTTAGTTCTCAAGTCGATGATTACTGAGTATTTTACTTCAACATCTCATTCCAGAAACATCTAAGTATTCCAAGTCCAGACTCATACTCCAGTCGACGATTCAATCTTCTCAACTAGACGAACTTGGATCTTAGGTCGACGATTCCTGGGTATTCTATTTCAACATTATGTTCCAGAAACATCTAAATATTCTAAGTCTAGAATTATACTTCAGTCGATGAATTCATCTTCTCAGCTCGACGAACTTAGACTGCATTCTTGGCAAGACTTATCAAGTAGCAGTTAGAAGTTCTCAGCTCGACAAAACTAGTTCTCCGGTCGGCGAACCTAGTGCTCAGGACCACGATTTCTGGATACACCACTTCAGTATTTCATTCCAGAGACATCTAATATATTCTAAGTACAGAAACATGTTACGGAACTCTAGTCGACGATGTCAAAATCTCAGCTCGACGATCTTGAGGCACAGGATTGGCAAGGTTCCAGATAAAGTAGTTATCTATCCTCAGGACGACGAACTTGGATCTCTGGTCGACGAAAAACTATTATTTAGTCGACGAACTTGACTTCTCAGCTCGATGAACTCTGGACCCAGGTCGACGAATTCTGTTCTTCACTCGACGATTTCTGTGAAGTTCCAGACTTAGTTACTTCCCTCCTTCTGCCCTTAGTTTATTACGATAATTCCCGAGTAATCAATGCTCAATATTCTCTGAATATTATCGTTAGACAAGCACTGATTAAGGTCTTCATCAGGGTTATTACTTCCCGATTTTCTATGGGACAGTTGGGGAAATCAATCAATGCAAATATTCTCTAGGCCGTCAGAATTAAATGCAGCAAGGAATTCAAATTTCAAAAAGAAATTTATATGAAAAAAAGGGATTTTCTTTCTCTTGCTCAGATATAGAGAATACAGGAATCACAAAAATAGGGAATAAGGTTCTTCTTCTTCATTTTTCTCGACAACACTCTGAGATACAGTAGAGAAAGATACTCATAGGGCAATAACACAGAGAAGAAATAGAAGCCCTAGACCAGAGAAGTTACATCAAGCTGAAAAAGAAGAAGAACAACCATTCAAATCAAGAGTCTTCTTCTATCTCCATCCCAGGATTCTTCAAAGGACAACAACCATTCTATCTGTCAAGAAATTCCTGAAGTTTATCTGGTCAAAGCACAAGTTTGAAGACCTATCACCCTGCAGCAAAGCTCCAACTTCCTGAACCATTCAATATCTCAGGAGGAGCTCTTGCTAACATCATAGATCCACAAAAGTCTTCTCAGTTGTATTGAGAAAGAGAAGATATAATCACTCTCTCATCCCCCACTATATAAAGGGTTCTTAACTCCCTTCAAAAGTTATTCTTGGTTGCAAGTCACCTGATCAAAAGATTTGAGGGTTGGTTTTGAGCACCTGATCAAAAAATCATTGGTGGCAGTCAGCTAATCAAAAAACTGCTAGTGGATTCCTACCAGGGTGGTAGATGAGTGGATGTACCCAGGTTGGGGAACCACTATAAATTTCTTGTGTTGTCTGCCTGCTCTTTTCTTTTATTTTTCTTGTGGCTGTTCTATTTAAGTTTGTTCTGCTTATGTTTAGTTAGTTTATATTTTGCTAAGCCTGTGGTAGAACAACACATCTTAGGACTGTTTGTGTGTTGATTAGCAAAAAGTTTTATAAAACCTAAATACTCTATTCACCCCCCCCCCCCCTCTAGAGTATTTCAGATCTAACACTCACTTTCAATTGGTATCAGAGCAAGGCTCCTTTGGTTGTACAAGCTAACCCTTGAACCAAAAGATCCTGAGTTAGATCTGAGTTTTATCATTATTTTTATTAGGTTCACATTCACATCATGGCACAGAACAAAGACTATGCAAGCACTAGACCTCCAGTATGCACCCTAAATAGGTTTTCCATCTGAAAGGCAAAAATAAAATTATATATGAACACTATTGATGAGGATATCTACAATTCCATATTAACAGGTCCTCCTCAACCATCCACCTCTACAGCAACATCTAGCACTAGTGCAGTTCCACCACTTGAGTGGACTGAGGCCCAAAAGAAGGCCAAAGTTGCTGATGCCAAGGCCATGAACATTCTGGACCAAACAATGTCAGATGACATTTTTTAGAAGGTGGCTGAATGTACATCAGCCAAGGCCATCTGGGATTCTCTTAATCAAATGGTGGCTGGATCTGCTGATGAAAGAAAAGATAGAAGATCCAATCTCATATCACAATATGAGAACTTCAAAAAGGAGGAAGCAGAATCAATTTCAGATATGTACAATAGGCTGAGCTCAATCATCCATGAGCTAAAGACATTGGACAAGGACATCACCTTCACTGAGGTGAATGATAAAATCCTTATGTGCTTCCCAAGCTCATGGGATTCAAGTATCTAGCCCATCAAGGAGGGCAGAAGCCTAAATGAAATTTCCACAGAATCTCTTTTAGGAAAACTCAAATCTTATGAGCAACTCATTAAATCCAGAGAAGCATCTGAGCAGAGAACACCACCACCAGCTAGGAAGGAGCATAGCATAGCATAGCATTCAAGGCTGTAGAGGAGACATAAGAACCAACAATCAATGAAGAGTTGATGAGTATCTTTGCCAAGAGATTCTATAAAATGGCATGGAAATATTTTAGAAGAAAGTCATCCAGACAGGATGACAAGCCAAGGTATGACAAAACCCCACTAAAGAAGTAGTGTGCTTTGGCTGCAGGAAACCTGGATACTTTCTCTCAGAGTATCCAGAGAATCAAAAAAAGGAGAAAAGAAGAGAGAAGGATATAAGAAGACAGCAAAGCAGCAGGCCTTCTTCCAGTAAATACTAGAAAAAGGAGATAGGCTTTGTAGCGGAATCCTGGAGTGAAACTGAGGATGAATCCACATCCTCCAGTTCTAGTAAAGAAGAAGAAGAGGCAAGGGACAAAGAAGTCTGCCTCATGGTCATAGATGCTTCCAGAAGTCATTCAGATGATGAAGATTATGATAGTGAAGGAGCTTCTGAATTAGAAGCTGATCAGGTATTGTCCTCTTTTGATTATAGTTCTAATACTTTTAAAACTGAATTTAAGACAATGTGTATTGTTCCAATAAACTCTGAAAAAGAAATCAAGACACTTAGGGAAAAACTTGGAAATCAAGATAATATTATATCTGAAAACACTAGGCTAAAGGATGAACTAAATCAAGCTAATGAAGTAATCACTTCTCTGAAAACACAACTATGTGAGGCCAAACAACTTGAGGAATCTCTCAATGGGAGAAGCCTTAAGCTGATGGACATCACAAGCACAGTCAATGCCAGACTAAATGGCAAGCTGGGCTTGGGTGCATCATCAAGTTTGCCACCATTCTTAAGAAGAATATTTTAGCAACCCCCATCAAATTTGTTTCTGCTAAGGGGAAAGAAATAATGAACCATAAACAAATTACAGAAGAAGTGCCCAAATTAAAAGGTCAAAATAACAAAAACCATAAAACCTTAGATAAAAACAAAGTTCAGTAGATTTCGTCGAATTTAGATCGATGAAATGTGGCCAGTTCGTCGAACTCAAGTCGATGAATGTTGAACGCAAACATATATAATAATCATTTGTCTTACTACGATCGACGAACTGTTTATGGTTTGTTGAGCAGAGGTCGATGAACTTGGGCCACAGAAAACGACTATGTTCATTCTCTGAGCAGAGATCGACGATCTCATCCCAATTCGTCGAACTCTGGTCGACGAGCTCACAGCTATTCGTCAAACCCAGTCAGACTTAACAAAAATTTTAATTATGACACCTACTCTAATAAATCTAGGAAACCATTTAACCCACTTGCTGATTGGATAATTCCACCTAAAAGATATCACCCTTTAGTGTACAACATTGGGCTCGCGAGAGGTGACCCAGCAAGCGAGGAAGGAGGACTGGCGAGATGGGAGGAGGTCTACCCACAAGAGGCGAGAGGAATGGGTAGCCCACGGATTAAGGAGAGACCTCTTTAGGCGAGACCTCCTGGTGGGGGCGAGATGGCCCACCAGGCGAGACCTCTCTAGGACTTACAGATCCTTCCTCACTCGCCACATGTAGAAAGAGGTGTCTTTACCTTTTTACCCCCAAGAGGGGTTTTTACCTTTATGGCCCAGGTAATTTTACATTTTTACCCCCGGAGGTCTGCATATAGCTCTCCAGAACAGCGGAGTTTGGCTGTTCGCAGACCCTGTCCAGGGTGTTTTGGTCATTTCAGGTTAACTCAGAAGTTTTATTTGCAGAGCAGATTCAGAGGCCTATAAATAGACCGATAAGGTGCCTGAGAAGAGGTTGTTGAACCTTTCCACTATTCTTCCTCACAGGCACCTAGCTCAGCTCTGGCTAGGGAGGGGAAGACTTTCAGTTCTTCCGGGTAAGAGGTGTGACCTCCAAGCTGGGCCCCCTCGGTCTGTGTTCAGGTCACTGACTCTCGTCAGGAGGGTAGCGCAGGGAGAGTACGTGTGGGCTACATCCTGTTTCGAACTTTAGGAGGGATCAGAAAGCTGGTTCCAACTTTTTTGGTGCGGTGAGCGTGGACCGAAGCCCTCAGAGAAGAACCTTGAGCAACCACATGGCGGGAGATCACGGAGAAGGAGAAGGAGGGGAGGCGGATAACTCGGGGGAATTTGTGGGAAGAGCAGAGTTTATGGCTTCAATCAAGGGGATCATGGATCTACTGCAAGGGATATCGCGGCAGGGAGATTGTTCAACTCCACTGCCTCAAGTGCCAGCTCTCGTGACTCAGGAAGAACTCGTCTCGATGTGAATAGGAGAGGATGCCCCGAGGAGAAGGCCAGGAAAGGAGGTGATGGCGGAGGGGAGCGGGAGAGACATGGCGGGAAGGGAGCTGTTCCCCAGCCCGGCGAGTGCCATCTCACCAGGAGAGGTCGTCGCGCGAGTAGGGGCGGTGAGACCGGCGGCGAGAGGGTCCCCTTTTTGCGAGCTAATCCTGTCCGCTCCCGTCCCGGAGGGCTTCCGAGAGCCCGAGATGAACTACTATGTAGGGAAGGATGATCCCCTCCATCACTTGCAATGGTTCGAAGACGCTGTCTCGATCAGACCCATGACGGACGCATTTAAGTGCTGCCTTTTTGCGATCACTCTAAAGGACAAGGCCAGGGACTGGTTCCATCAACTCCCGACAGGCTCAATATACTGCTTCGAGGACTTAAGTAGGAGCTTCCAGCTCCGGTTCTCCACATCTAAGAAGAGGAAGAAGAACCCGGAGTCGATCTTTTTATTAAGAAGAAGGCGGATGAGTCGCTGGCTCAGTACGTGGATAGGTTCCAAGAAGAGATTTTGGATATACAGGAGGTGCCAGGGTTTGCCCTCCAGATGGCCTTTACTGTGGGACTACGGGAAGGATTCTTCAAGATGAGCCTCACCCGGAGGCGCCGCTGTCCTTTGAGGGCTTGATGGAGAAGGCGGCAAAGGAAATAGCGATGGAGGCGGCAAACCCAGCTTTTGCGAAGAGGTTGGCAAGGCTCACTGAGGTAGAGTCGGGGGAGTCAGGTGGGAGAAAACAGGAGGCAAGGAGAAGAGAGGGGCCAAGGGCGCCGGCGTATCCGGAGCTGGGGTGGAGACAACAGGGAGGCCCTGCCCCAGGACAAGGTAGAGGGTTTCCCCAAGGGGGGAGGAACCAACAAGGAGGACCGGGAAGTTTTCACCAGCAGGGGTGGGGGTATGGTCCTAGACCACCCCTGCCCCCTCTGCAACAGGCTATGGCCATCGGCCGAGGCAGAGGAAGAGGTCGGGAGAGAGGAAGAGGAGCAGGAGCAGGGAGAAGGACGAACCCTCAGGAAGGAAGGCAAGGGGGGAGGTGGCGTTGCCATATTGTGACTTCCACGAGGAGGAAGGTCATACAACGGCTACCTGCCCAGATTTCTTGGAGATAAGGAGAACTCGATGGGCAGGAGAACAGTAAAGGCCGATGCGGATAGACGAAGTAACAGTTACGGGAGAAGAGCATCGATGTGTGGATCGAACGGATGATGGGGATCGCGGGGGAATTGGTGTGATCAATGGGGGGGAATAGAGGCGTCCCGAAAGGCGAGCCTTCACACTATGTACCGCCGAAGCGTCGCCTCGACGTCACAATCCCCTCCCCCAGATGAAAAGATTACCTTTTCGAGGAAAGACATGCCGAACCAAGAGGATCCCTTTTGTGATGCGCTGGTGATACGGACCGCCATCGAGAACTTCACGGTGTCGCGGATCCTAGTAGACAATGGGAGCTCAGTGAACGTGATTTTCAAAAAAGCATTCAATACAATGAGGGTGGAGGCCCGGAGGGCGCTGGCGGCGGATGGACCACTGTTTGGGTTCTCAGGGGAGAGGAAAGAAGTCGAGGGGGGAGTGGGACTTCAGGTCACCCTGGGAGGGCTGTCCCGGAATTGCCGCTTTGTCATAGTGGATGCCCCCAGTAGTTACAACGCGATCTTTGGGCGCCCCTTAATCAGTGCTTTCAGATGCGTTCCATCATTGTTTCACCAGTGCTTGAAGCTGAATTCAGGAGGTACCCAAATCAGGGTACGGGGGGATCCAAAGGCCGCTAGGGAATGCTACGTGACGGCAGTGAACACAATCTCCTTGCGGGGAGACGCGGAGGAGTTGGGAAAGTGGATGGAGCAATTACAACAAGAACAGGGAGGTGGGGAAGAGAAAAGAGAGGAGGGGGATGCTGGAAGAGAAGAAGGAGTAGTAATGGTGGGAGGCATTGCGGGGGAGCCAGAAATGGCGGGAGAGGAGTTCGGGGAGATGGTGATGGTAGAAGAAAAGGAGAAAGAAAGAGCAGAAGGAGAGGGAGAAATGGTGAGGAACTGGGACATGGTGGAGAGGCTGGAAGTGGCTGGAAAAGAGGGCGAAGAGACTGAGGCGGAAGAGAAAAAGGAGCCAAAGGAAGAGGTAGGGAGGAGAGAGAAAACGCAGATGGAAGAAGCGGGAGGGTCGCCCGGGGAGGGGGCCCGGCCAGAAAAGAGAAGGGCCTCACGACAGGAAGAGGAGGATACAAGCAAGTGGGAGACAGAGCATCCGGGGGAAGAGATGATGATGGCCAACGTGGAAGGCGAAGCCAAGGAGCAGGATGCGCAGGCAGAGTAGGAAGGGGAGGAAGAGCCATCAAGGCTGAAAGCGGCCGTGGAGGTCCTCGAGGTAGAGATCCACACCAAGGAAGGCCGAAAGGAAAAGAAAAAAATCAGTTGCGAGCTCAGCCCGGAAGACCGTGAGAAGATTAGGACCTGCGTGCAGGAAAATATTGACGTCTTCGCATGGAGCGCCGCGGACATGCCATGGGTCGATGCAGACGTCGCCTGTCACCGCCTCAATCTTGATCCCAACACTCGCCCCATACAATAGAAGAAGAGGGCCATCACCTCCAAGATGGCCGGACCTATTAGAGAGGAAGTGGAAAAATTGCTTAAGGCGTGGTTTGTGTCCGCCTGTAAGTATCCGGGGTGGGTGAGTAATGTTGTAATGGTCAAAAAAGGGGAGGGTAGGTGGAGAATGTGTGTGGATTTTTCTCTTTTAAATAAATCATGCCCCAAGGATTGTTACCCGCTGCCCCGAATCGACGTGCTAGTTGACTTAGCCGTCGGTTTCCCCTTTATGAGTTTCTTGGATGCATTTTCTGGATATCATCAAATACGCATGCATCCCCCGGACGTTAAGGACATCACCTTCGTCACGGAGGATGGATGCTTCTGTTTTAATATGATGCCTTTCGGTTTAAAAAATGCTGGAGCAACCTATCAAAGAATGATGGATCGGATCTTCCGAGAACAGAGAGGGAGGAACCTCGAAGTATACGTGGATGACTTGATGATCAAAAGCAAGGACCTCGAGGCTCATCTCCTAGATCTGTAGGAGACCTTTGAAACCCTAAGGGAGTATAAAATTAGACTCAACCCCCTGAAATGTGTTTTTGGTGCCAGCAGGGGAAGGTTCCTGGGACATCTTCTCACTCCATCTAGAGTGGAGCCCAACCCCGAGAAAGTGAGAGCAATCCTAGAATTGGAGTCCCCTAGGAACGCTAAGGAAGTCCAGCGTCTCACAGGCAAGTTTGCCGGGCTAAGCAGGTTCCTCTCTCGAGCCGGGGAGAGGTGCTCGCCCTTATTCCGAACGCTGCGAGGAGGCAATAGATTCGAGTGGACCTCGAAATGCGAGATGGCTTTCCAGGCCATAAAACAACAGCTTACCCTGACGCCCTTACTCCAGGGACTAAGGGAAGCAGAGATCTTGTTTTTATATTTGGGGGTAGGGACTATGGCTGTGAGCTCAGTTCTTGTGCGAGAAGAAGGGAGGAGACAATTTCTGATCTATTACGTGAGCAGGGTACTGAAGAAAGCGGAGCTCGGGTACCCCATTCTTAAAAAGTTAGCATTTGCCCTCATCATCTCGGCCCGAAAGCTCAGGCCGTATTTTCAGGCTCACTCCATACAAGTGGTAACAGATCACCCCCTCCGTCGCATCTTGGAGGGGGTAGAACATTCTGGGAGGCTAGCAAAATGGTCAATAGAGCTCAGTGAATTCGACCTCATCTTCGTTCCTCGGCTCGCCATAAAGGCACAGGCAGTGGCCGATTTCCTGGTGGACTATATAGTTGAGGTCCCGGAGTCGGAGGCGTCCCCTCGGGCAACCTGGAAGATGTTAGTGGATGGAGCATCGGGAAGAAACTCCTTTGGGGGAGGGATGGTCTTGATCAGCCCAGAGGGGACCCAGATTGAGCAGGCTTTGAAGATTCATTTCGCAATCACCAACAACCAAGCGGAATATAAGGCGGTCATTGCGGGACTCAGGTTAGCCCGGGAGCTGGGCATACAAGACATTGAGGCCTCAACAGACTCCATGGTGGTGGCAGGACAGATCAAAGGGGAGTTCGAGGCAAGGGAGCCCACCCTCCAGTTGTATCTAGGAGAGGTCAAGGACATCATAGGGCAGTTCCGAAGCTTCTCAATTCAGCACGTCCCGAGGGAGGAGAGCACTCAGGCGGACCAAATCGCCAAGCATGGCCCTCGGGCCGGGGGGACAGTGACGGAACTCTTCATACCATCTATAGAGGAAGGGGAACTCATGGAGGTATGCCAACAGAGGTCATGGATGGACCCCTTCATCACCTTTTTGGCATCAGGACAGTTACCCGTGACGAAACTCGACAAGAAGTATACCAGATACAAATCGGCGTACTACCTGCTTAAGGAGGGAGTTTTATATCGCAAGACCATGTCAGGTTTGCTGGCCAGATGTGTGTCAGAGGAGGAGGTTCCCAAGGTTCTGCAGGAGATTCACTCGGGAGAATGTGGAAGTCACTCGGGGAGCCGGACATTAGAAGGGAGGGTGCTGATACAGGGGTACTTCTGGCCTACCCACTGGAGAGATGCAGAGGAATTCGCGAAAAAGTGTCAAAAATGCCAGGAGTACGCCCCCCTTCAGCTCCTTCCGGCCCAGAGGTTGCAGAACATCACAGCACCCTGGCCATTCGCTATATGGGGGCTAGATCTGGTGGGCCCCTTTCTCCAAGCAAGTGGCAAAAGGAAATTCCTGCTAGTCATGGTGGACTACTTTTCGAAATGGCTAGAGGTGAAGGCGTTGGCTAAGGTAACCTCGTAGGTGGTCAAGAATTTCGTATGGGGGGAGATCATCTGCCGGCATGGTTGCCCCTAGCCATTGTGACGGATAACAGACCACAATTTGCAAGTAGAGAATTCGTGGATTTCTGCATTCGTTTGGGAATAGATCTCCGCTTTGCCTCCGTTCATCATCCACGGAGTAATGGGCAGGTCGAAGCGGCTAATAAGGTCATTATCAATCTATTGAAGAAAAAAGTCGAGAACCTAAGAGGAAGCTAGGTGGAGCAGCTACCTTCAGTACTATGGGCCTTGAGGACCACACAAAACACAGCCATAGGAGAAACCCCGTTTAAGCTCTCTCATGGCTCAGAGGCTGTCATACATATCGAGTTTGAGGTCGCATCACCGAGAGTAGCAGTTGCAAGAGAAGGAGCCGAAGGATGGAGAGCAGGAAACGAAGAGGAACAAAGACTCTCATTGGATCTCATGGAGGAGCTCCGGGATTTGGACACGGTCCGGAAGGAGGAGGTCAAGCGCCGGATGGCAAGGTACTTCGACCAGCATATAAGGATCAGGCAGTTTGAGAAAGGAGATTTGGTCCTGAAAAAGGTAGATGCAGCAGGTAGAGGGGCCTCCGTGGGAAAGCTCAACCCCAATTAGGAAGGTCATTTTGTAGTAAAAGAAGTCTTAAAGTCAGGAGGGTACCACCTCCATGATGTGGACGGGGTATCCCTCGAGCGAGCCCGAAGTGGTGATGATTTAAAGAGATTTTACCCGTAGCGCTATGTCCATTGCACGTCTCCTTTTTATAATTATTGTACAATGCTTATCATTCTGGTGCGCTCCTTTGATGCGACGAAAGTGTGGGTGACCTTTGTAAGGCACCAAGGGTGAGATGATTTGGAGAGGAGACCCTGAGAAGACCCGCTGACGAGGATTCCATCTAGCTGGCAGGGTTGTAGGCTCACTCGGTGGTTGGAGTTGCTTCGGAGAGGAGACCCCGAGCAGACCCGCTGACCAGGCTCTCATCTAGCTGGCAGGGCTGTAGGCTCACTCGGTGGTTGGAGATGTTTTGGAGAGGAGACCCCGAGCAGACCCGCTTACCAGGCTCTCATCTAGCTGGCAGGGTGAAGGCTCACTCGGTGGTTGGAGATGTTTTGAGAGGAGACCCCGAGTAGACCCGCTGACCAGGCTCTCACCTAGCTGGCAGGGCTGTAGGCTCACTCGGTGGTTGGAGTTTTGGAGAGGAGGCCCCGAGCAGACCCACTGACCAAGCTCCCATCTAGCTGGCAGGGCTGTAGGCTCACTCGGCGGTTGGAGAGGGTTTGGAGAGGATACCCCGAGCAGTCCCGCTGACCAGGCTCCCATCTAGCTGGAAGGGTTGTAGGCTCACTCGGTGGTTGGAGAGGGTTTGGAGAGGAGACCCCGAGCAGACCCGCTGACCAGGCTCTCACCTAGCTGGCAGGGCTGTATGCTCACTCGGTGGTTGGAGGTGCTTCGGAGAGGAGACCCCGAGCAGACCCGCTGACCAGGCTCCCATCTAGCTGGCAGGGCTGAAGGCTCACTCGGTGGTTGGAGATGTTTTGGAGAGGAGACCCCGAGCAGACCCGCTGACCAGGCTCTCATCTAGCTGGCAGGGCTGAAGGCTCATTCGGTGGTTGGAGATGTTTTGGAGAGGAGACCCTGAGCAGACCCGCTTACCAGGCTCTCACCTAGCTGGCAGGGCTGTATGCTCACTCGGTGGTTGGAGATGGTTTGGAGAGGAGACCCCGAGCAGACCCGCTGACAACGCTCTCATCTAGCTGGCATGGCAACAGGCTCGCCTGAAGGCAAGTCTAAGGGTAAGGGCTCGCGATGGGAAGGGCCCATATTGATTAGAAGGATGGAGGAAAGTCCCTAAAATAGAGAGGGGCCAGGAATCGGCCCAGGGAAGAGGGTCCCTGGCCGGCACTCGCCATGGTTGGTCTCGCGCCTGGCGGGGCGACCTTCCTTATTCCAGGCACAAGTAAGCCTTAGAAAGCGGAACCTGCCGAGCGAGACGGCTGGTCTCCAGGGATTTCGGCGCAGGATAGTCTTGCGGCGAGGCAAGCGCTAACAGTGGGCAGATCTCACCTGTAGTAGAGGCAAAGAGAGATAAAAGATTATCTCGCGCTTTTGGCTAGCTATTAAGCGAGATGGCAGACGATAAAAGCAGCGATTAAACATCCAAAAAATAGTCTCAAGCTTTTGGCTAGCTACTAAGCGAGATGGCAGAAGATCAAAGCGGCAATTAAAAAGCATCTAAAAAGTTATCTCGCGTTTCTGACTAACTATTACACAAGACACCCAAAGAGGGAAGCAACAATTAGTGTGTAAAAAGTTTTAAACAAAATATCCATAAAACCGGAACGCCTTGCTCCCCTTTTTCAAGGAAGTGTCTACCAGAACCACAAGTACTAGACAAAAGAAGGTAGGGAAGAGAAGCCACTGCAGTGAATGGTACGCTACTCGCTGCCAGAAGAGGAGTTGTCGTCCGTCTCGCCGTACAAGCGGGGGACCAGGTCGCGGACGGTTACTGTCTCTGCATCCTCGCGCACCACTCCCAGCTCCTTCATCATCTTAAGGACAACCTCCGCCATCTTGATATTTGAGTCCCGGCAGATGGCGTCCACCTCATCTACTGAATAGCGGGAAGGAACGGGAAATTGATCCGGGGGGGGTGTCGCGCTACTCCGGAGGTGGAGATTTTTGGATTTCAACTTCTTGTTCTCCCCCTCCAGCTCCTCAATATGCGAGCGCATTCTGTTGGCCGTCTCGACATCCTGCAGGAAGAGAGCAAGTGAGGGACTATAAGAAGCAAGAGAGACTAGCAGAGCTACGGTAGGGAAACTTACCACTCCACCCTGGCTGTGCGCGAGGAGGTTGTCTGCAACAAGCAACCGCTTCTCTAGGTCGAGGGACTTTTCCCACTCAGCGGCGAGACTGGCATCCGCCTCCTTCCATTTCCTATTGTTGAAAACGAGGCGGCGCGAGACTCAGTGCGCGAGCTCCAAGGAGCGAAAATGAGAGTGGGCACTTTTTAGAATAAGGTCCCGCGATGCCTCGTTATCTGCGGGCTCGGAGCCGAGACCGCTATACAGCCCAAACCCTAAGGAGAAGGCATGACTGGTGGGGGGGGGGTCCTGTTCCTTCCAGGAAGGGAGAAGGGTAGACACCGACACGCGGTTGGCGTCTTGGTCCCATATAAGAACCGGCTTGCCGGCGTCATCATCTGTCACAGGCCCCATGTTATAATTATGGTGTGAGGCGGGAGTCGGGTGGCTGGACGAACTAGTCCCGCCAGGATGGTGCTGAGAGGGCTGAACATGGGTGGGGGCAGCTGGCTCTGAAGAAACCGTCTCGCGGGCGGGCGAGACGGGTCGTCGCGGAGGCGAGGGAGACGACAGAGTGATGGGGGACAGGGACCCCGCTGGCTCTTCTCTTTCCTTACTTTTTCTTCTTCTTGGGGCTGAGGCGAGAAGTACCCTCGCCCACGGGCCTCTTCTTGGGGGCAGGAGTCAGTGTGTCTTTCGCAGCATCCGCCTCCATACTCGCCAAATCGAGAGCTCGATTACTCTGGTAGGGGGATGGATGGGGACGTTCCTCTGCCCTAGATAAGATGACATTCAGCGGGGAGAAGGAATTTACAAGGATAAAGAGGGAAATAGAAGCGTACCTTCGCCAGGGAAGACGGCAGGGAGCGAGTCGAGGTCTCGCCGAAGGTATTGGACTTTGAAGTTCTTCCCTGCGAAGAAATCGCAGAGGTCTTTCTCGGCACCCCCTGTAAGACCCCCCCCCCCCCCCCCTTTTTTTTTGAACAGCGGGGTCTTAGGCCCAGAACCGCCATTTTGCGGTGACTCCTTCATGCCCTGAAGGGTCATCACCACAAAGCGTCGATTCTGCCAGCCAAATCGATGGCAGAAAAGTAGCACAATAATGTAAATGCAAAATTACAGTCCACAGAAAATCACATATCATAGTAAATAAATCTCCACGAAGGGAGTGTCCACATAATAATACATCAGTGTGCTAAAATATGGGCTTAAGCCCGGTACATCATATCCTCACTACAAAATCACTCATGCGGAAGCAAAAGCTGAAAAACTACTCAAGGTCGAGACTCACGGTCCCGACTATATGAACTCCGGAGCTAGACTGCCCCACCTCCAAGCGCACCGGTCTCTAGGGCTGCTCCTCCATGCTGGGCTCCACGATCCCCTAAATGATGCGGTTCGAAAACCGTTAGTCTAAAAGACTAAGTCCTATCATCCCCCACCCCTTCCCCCACGGCTCCTAGGCACCGAGCGGAGAGGAAGAAAGGGGAGGATTTGAAGGTGGAGAATATCAAAAACAGATGGCAGCGGACCTATACTAGCAATTCTATAACAGGTATAGACAATATGCTGAAATATGAAAAGTAACCTTCACTTATGTGAGAACACATAAGCCAAGGGGTCTTCTGCAAGGCTCCCATCGTATAAAAAGTCCCATACCAATTTATACGTTGGGGTGTCGGTTAACACACAGCAATATATAGATATATATATCAAAATTGACCTTAATTTATAAACTTGCCCACACAAGCTTATAGACCAAGGGGTCGTTTTGCAGGTCCTAATGTGTAAGCGTCCCATTCCACTTATACATTAGGTGGCAGGGGTTAAATGATTCGATTATGCTATGACATGCAAGTGGGTATGATGGACATGCAAGTGCAATGCACACACCCGACTCTGTGCACACATACCTTTATTTCCCCCTTTCTGGAGCCGTAACCTCCCAGGATACCTCCGTAGTGGCAGACAGAAGTGGTGGGTTGGGCCTCGCCCACCTCTAAACCAGTAAAGTACTACTGGTCAGACCTATCGTACGCCTAAACGCTTGGTGCACGAAGTGGACTCCTACGTACTCTTGCCGGCTGGCGCACCGGACTTCTGTTGGCGATGTGCTAACCACACTTGCCGAGTCAACGTATTGGCGTTGGTGCATCGACCCTCCAATGCCGAATACCCACCACCTTACTTTTCTTTACTTTCATGCACATGCAAATTTATCGTAATCAAAACCGAGCCGAATCTCCCCGGACCAACACGTCTGTCTCAAACAATCGAGCCGAAGCTCCCCGGACCCAAAGTCCGTCTTTTAACCATCCGAGCTGAAGCTCCCAGCTAACTTTCGGTGCTATCAGTGTTTGTGAAAGGTGCAACCCTAATTACTAAGTTACTCTTTTCAGCTTGTTAAAACAGTTTACGTTAACCCAGGACTGCCCCCGGCATTCCCTGTGAAGGGCTCTCAAGGGGCACTAGGAACTATGTTGGGATTACGCCCAGCGTTCCCATTCGCAAGGTACTTATTTTTGTTATTGGTCGATCCCCTTACCCATTACTTTCTCATGTTATGATAGGCTAATCCTAGGGTGATTTGACTCTACCTCACCTCGGGGAGGGCGATCTTTCGTCGAACCCGAGCGCCTCTAAACCCTAGCCAAAACAACACTCTACTCATTTTATCTTCCAATGATGCTCCTAATTCTATTTATCCTTTCCAGCTAACCAACCAAACCCAACACAAGTGCTCTGGTTCATATCCCAAATGATTTCCTGCAGTTTTACTAAATGAAGACCACTTAAGCTATATGACCCGTAAAATGGGAAGTATACCAAATGATCATCCAGTACTCATATAATAATTATTGGAGGACTATATTGGCATTTATATACTGAATCCATAATTCCCTAATTTTCACCTTTTAACTGATAATTTATTTATTTAATTTAATAACCAAAAGTTCCAAGGTTGAACATGAAGTACAAGTTTTAGACAAGATAAAATTCCATTAAATTTATGTTAAATGAAAAATGAATAAACATCTAAAAATCCAGAATCTTCCAATTTTTCAGCATTGTTTAAGCACTTTAAATTTTAATTAAAATTTATTCCATAATAAATCATTTAAAGGGGATGTACTATAAAAATACTTCCAAAAATTCACAAAAATTCCAGGATGATTATAAGGGCACATAAAACCTCTAAGTAAAGTTTCATAATTTTTGAAAGAATCTTTTTCCCTGAATTAACTAAATATCCAATTCTCAAAATTAGGGTCTTGTAAAGGAAGTTCTCTAAATAGACCTCTAAAAATTATAAATACATTTCTACAAGTACGTTTTGGCCTGAAAACATCAAAAACTAAGGCTCATGATTTTTCAATAGATACATCATCAATAATGAATTTACTTTACCAAAGCCCCTTTCTGAAATTAATGAAGGAAGTACCAAATAAAATTAATTAAGAATTGTGATAAAAATTCAGAGATGTTCAACTAGCCCTAGACTAACCTCTGACCAAGTTTCATCATATTTTAAAGCACATAATATCCATAAGAAAATCAAATATCATTTTGGGACTTTTGGTAATTAACAAATGAAATACCAGAAATATAATCCATAAAATTCTACAGAAATTACCAGAGGTTCTAGGTGACCTAATGCCTACTCTACCCAAGTTTCATAACTTTTGGGGATGGTTTAGTGGCTGAAACTTCAAGTTTGTGCTCCTACCCTAAAACTAGGGTTAGTGTTTTGAGGTGTCTACCTTGCTCCAACTCTTCTAAAGTTCCTACTAGAGATCTTAGGTTACATTACCCTCAACTCTACTGGATTTACAAGGCTATTCAAGGGTATTTGCCCCCATGTCCTTTACAACCCTCAAAAGCCCTTCCTCAGGGTTTGTGGTTGAACCCTCGGGTGAATCAAGCCTAAATCATCCCATTTTCCATAAGAGGGTGACATTAGCCATGCCAAGTCAGTGTCCAAAACCTCTGCCTCTGTTGAGGGGAGGGGACCACCCTAAGTCCATAGTGCACTTGTAACCAAAAATACCCTCTTAAGGCCAAACTAGGGTTTTGTGATTCCCTAACCAAAACATATCCAAATGTGCTAAAAGTTTCTACAGAACTAGGTCTTGATGCCAGAGACCACTCTCCAAAATTTGGGAGGGTTTGGAGGTCATTTGACGACTTAATTAAATTACCCTAGCTTTATTAAATAAAAGCAAAAACTTTAGGAAAAACGTGTCCAAAAATTCTGCGAATTGGGCAGGCCATAGGTATAGCTAGGTTAGGCTCCCTGCCAAAATTTCAATTGATTTGGACTAGGGATGAAGTGTGGGCACTCACTTTAATGGCTGCCTAGACCTAAGTATATGTCCCACCATAATTGTTGCCGTGGTCAGACTATGCACCCAAATGGGTTCAAACAAATTTTAAAATAAAGTCGACACAAAGGACTACAACTTTCATGTTGGAGGTTGTCCCACTACGTGAGCCTAGGTATTTTTAAAAATTAAAACCAAATAATACCAAAATTGTGATATAAATCAAAATATCAACATTTAAATATCCTATAGTTTAGAATCAGGAGAAGCACGAATCTTGGCGCAGATTCGACGGAATCCTATCATCTTCTACATTGAGCCAATGGCCAGGATCCATCCCGCCTGGAGCCGTTTCCAAGCTCTGCCGCCGGCGATCCAGCCCCTTCCCCGGCCGGCCACCACCACCACCACCTCCGTTGAGGTGGTGGCTATCGCCAGGCGGCGGCTCTGCCGCCGGAGAGGCGTTTTTCAGCGGTTCTAGCAGCATCATTTTTTGCCGAAAACTATGAAATCTTGGTTTTGATCGGGCTCAATTGAGCCCGAAACTTAAACCTAAGGAGACCTATGATCTACCCGTGAGTTAAGGAGAGGGGGAGGACCTTCCTGGCAGTCTGAATGCGGGAGGAGCGGCGGGATGCCATTGTTGACAGCGACGGCACTCGGCTTCTGCAACAGCACAGTGGGACGGCCTGTCTCCTCCAGGTAAAAGCTCGAAAATGTTCCCCTCTGCCCACTGATGGTGTTTAAATGGCAATTGGGGAGTGGGGGGGGGGGGTTGGTTCTTCAATGCCCATCAACACCATTTATGGTGTGGCTCGGGTTGAGTGGAGGGGGGCTGAATCCACCCCTTGGTGGCCGGAAAATGTCTGCAATAAACTCCTATTCCCTAGAGGAGTTGATTGCAGCCATTAAAGGTGATTGTTAGTCTCCCTTTGGCCGGCTCCACTCTCCCCTTCCTCTCCCCATCTTCTCTCTCCTCCATTAACATGGAGGGAAGCTCCCTTCTCTCTCCTAGTCACCATTGTTGACTGGTCAACCCCATAGGCTATGTGTAGCCAACTTAGTCATGATGATCATGAAAGTGAGGTTAGGTTAGCCCATTTTTTTCTGGCTTGGGCTTGGGTTAGCCCTTTTGTGCTAGGTTTGACTTGGCTTAAGTTAGGGTTGACCTGGGTCAATTTGATCATCTGGGTTGACCCCATTGGGTACTTGATGACCCATTGGACTCCCTTAAGGTCTAGAAAGACTTGAATAGGGTTGGTTGGGCATCTTGGGGTCACATGTCCCTTGGTAAGGGCACTTTAACCATTTTAGGGCTAGAGTTGACTTGCGTCAACATGACCATTTGGGTTGACCCCAATGGGTCCTTGGTGACCCATTCGCCTCCCCTAAGGTCTAGGAAGGGTTATGTAGGGTTACCTTGCACTCTAGAGGTCACCTACCCTTAGTAAGAGCACTTTGACCAGATCAGGGGCTTGAGTTGAGTTGGGTCAACTTGGCCTGTAGGGCTGACCCCAATGTGTCCTTGGTGACCCTTGACTTCACTTTAGGGTTAGGAGGGCATAGGTGGGGTCCTCTAGGCTAGAAGTAGGTCAATTGACCCTAAGTAGGCTAGTTTGACCCATTTAGGGCTAGGGTTGACTTTGGTCAACTGAGTCTCTTTGATTGACCCCAATGGGTCCTTATGGCTCTAATGGGCCTCCCAAGGTATTAGGGGGTGTTGTGGTAGGGTCTTGGGGTCAAGCTGTAGACCATGGTCATCCTAAACCATTGTTTAGAGTTTTACTATTTGCAGACCATGATGATTTTCCACACTTTGTCTACTATCTCTTGGCCCATTCCTGGCTTCCTAGGGTTTGTCATGACCTAGTCATGGACAAAACCACTCCTAGGGGTCTAGTTGGAAATGGGATGTTACAAATCCAATTAAACAAAACAAAGATTTCGTCCCCTAAATCAAGGTTAAGCCTACGGGAATTTTCTACCGAAGAAAGAAACTTGTAACATCCCATCACGACGCCATGTTTGCTAAATTAGGTTTCAATGGAAGCCTAATCTATGCCCAATTCACCCAATTGATGAATCCAAGATCCCAATAAACAAAAGATAAGCCCCCAATAAACAAAAGATAAGCCTCTACCCGCCTAAAGCAGCCCTTACTAGTTTAAAGTAGGAAAATAATTAAAATATCTTGAGGGGTTTGTGAGGTATACCTGACTGAACAGCTCTGGGTATCTTTGTCGCATCAGGTCCTGCGGCTCCCAAGTATGCTCCTCCTGGCTGTGGTTTCTCCACAGGACCTTGACTAATGGGACCTTCTTGCGACGCAAGACCCGTACTCCTCGGTCGTTGATCCTAACCGGCTCCAAACGAAGTGACCGGTCTGAAGCTACCGACCCTTCGGTGGTCAAAATCTGCTGCTCCGGGCGTAGCAGAGCCCTCCTCAGCGAGGAAATATGGAAGACGTCGTGCAGAGCTGTCAACTCTGGTGGCAACTCCAGCCTGTAGGCTAGGGGCCCGATCCGCTCCAGGATCCTATAAGAGCCCATGTACCTAGGGCTGAGCTTCTTTCTCCGACCACGCACCCGTGAGACTCCATGCATGGGCCGAATCTTCAAAAACACTCAGTCCCCCACCTGGAACTCCACCTGTCGATGCCGGGTGTCATAGTACTTAGCCAGTCTGCTCTGTGCCTCTAGCATCCTGTCTCTGATCAGCCTCACCTGGGCCTCGGTGTCTTCAACAAAATCTGATCCCAACACCTTCGGATCTTCGTCATAAATCCAAGAAAGCGGGGTCCGACATTTCCTTCCATACAAGGCTTCGTAAGGCGCCATCCTGATGCTGGACTGGTAGTTGTTGTTATAGGAGAACTCAACCAGGGGTAAGAGTTTCTCCCACGGTTCCCCGCGGTCCAGAATACATAGCCTCAAAAGATCTTCCAGCGTCCGGTTGGTGCGTTCTGTCTACCCGTCCGATTGGGGATGGAACGCAGTGCTGAAGGTCAATCGCGTGCCTAAGTAAGCTTGCACGGATCTCCACTCCCTAGAAGTGAACCGGCCATCCCAATCCGACACGATCGTCTTGGGCACCCCGTGATATCGAACAAACTGCTCCAAAAATCTGGCTACTTCCAGATCGGAATAAATCTGACTACTTATGTCAACCGATCGACGATGACCCAAATGGAGTCATTTCCTGTTCGTGATCGGGGAAGTCCGTGAATAATGTCCATAGCGATGTCTTCGAACTTCCATTCTGGTACCGGGTGTGGTTGCAACAAACCCGCGGGGTTTTTGCACTCTGCCTTCACTAGCTGGCAAGCTTCACAGTGGGTCACGGACCGAGTGATATCCTTCTTCATGCCAGGCCAGTACATAGTCTTCTTCAAATCCGCAGTCATCTTCGTGATGCCCGGGTGCACAGAGTATCTGCTGTGGTGGGCCTCCGCCATAATATCTTCCCGGACCTGGCCTCCTTCCGGTATATAAGTCCGACCTCTAAAGAATACCACACCATCCCTCATCGTGTAATATCCTGCTGCACCGTTCTCCAAGACACAGAATATCGGCTCCAATTTGACATCTCGCCTATGTCCCTCTCTGACTCGGTCCTGGATATCGTCTGTAACACTCACCGCAGCTAAATACTCCATGTAAAGCTCGTGGTCCTCAGATGACACCAGTGTGATGTGCATATCCTCTAATCTCCTCACCAGCTCCATATACATAACCTGGGGCCCCACCTCGGAAGTGGCAGCCCTCCGACTCAATGCGTCGGCCACCACGTTTGCCTTCCCTGGGTGGTAGTGCATCTCATACTGATAATCTGCTAAGAACTCCACCCAGCGTCTCTGCCTGATGTTCAGTTCCTTCGGCGTGTCCATGTATTTCAGGTTCTTGTGGTCGGAGTAGATGTCGTAGTGGACTCCATAAAGATAATGACGCCAGACTTTCAAAGCAAAAACGACCGCCCCCATCTCAAGGTCGTGCACCGGATAGTTCTGTTCGTGCTTCTTCAACTGGCGAGACGCATATGCAATCACATGGCCCTTCTGCATCAATACAGCTCCCATACCCTTGTAGGAAGCATCAGTGTAGACCTGAAATTTTTCCCTCCCCGAGGGAAGAACGAGTATGGGAGCCGAGGTGAGTCGGTCCTTCAGCTCCCGGAAAGCTGCCTGGCACTGCGGGGTCCACACGAAAGGTACCTCCTTCTTCGTCAAAGATGTGAGTGGGAGGGCGATTCGAGAGAATCCTTCCACGAACTTTCGGTAGTAACCGGGAAGTCCTAGGAAACTCCGTACGTCGGTGGATGTCTTCAGCTGCGGCCAATCCCGAGTCGCCTGAATCTTTACCGGGTCCACTTCCAACCCGGCTCCGCTGATAATATGCCCTAAGAAGCCCACCTCCTTAAGCCAGAACTGACATTTGCTAAACTTTGCATATAACTGATTCTCCCGCAGTCTCTGTAGGGTCAGTGCCAAATGGCGAGTGTGCTCCTCCTCCATTCTCGAGTAGATGAGGATGTCATCGATAAACACAATGACAAACACATCAAGATACTCCTTGAAAACATGGTTCATGAGGGTCATGAACGTTGATGGGCCATTGGTGAGCCCGAAGGGCATCACCGTAAACTCAAATAAACCATATCTGCTACTAAAAGCAGTCTTCTGAATGTCCTCCTCTCGAATCCGAAGTTGGTAGTATCCCGACCTCAAATCTAATTTCGAAAAGAACTGCGCTCCCTGCAGCTGGTCGAACAGCTCGTCTATCCTTGGCAGTGGATAGGTGTTCTGGACTGTCAGCCGGTTTAGTGCTCGGTAGTCGATGCACAATCTGAGAGTCCCGTCTTTCTTTTTGACGAACAATTCCGGGGCTCCCCATGGTGAAGAGCTTGGCCGGACAAATCCGGCTTCCACTAACTCCTGAAGCTGGCTCCGGAACTCCGTCAAATCCCTTGGGGCCATCCGGTAAGGTGCCTTGGACGCTGGCTTGGCCCCCGGCACAAGCTGTATCTGGAAGTCCTGCTCCCTACGCGGGGTAATCTGTGTAATTTCTCTGGAAAGACGTCCTCAAACTCCCGTACCACCGGGATATTCGATATTGAACTCGTGGCCTCCGCCATCTCAAACAGCACCTCATAGACCTCCTCCCCCTGTAAATAGGCCTTAACGGCCTGTACTGAAGATAAGGGTATACGTGAGGCAGGTCTTATACCTTCGATGATGATGATAGATTCCCCGTGCCTCACGGTGATCCTCTTTGCTTGACAATCAATCTGGGCATGATTCCACTATAACCAAGTCATGCCCAGGATCAGCTCGACGACTGGCATCCTCAGGAACGTTGCCGGAACTTCGAATGACTTTCCTCCAATCTCCGCCTCCATGCAGCAGTGGGAAGAGGTGAGTATCTCTGATCCGTCTGGTAGACGCACCCTCCTCATCCGGCCTGTGAACCGTTCCACTCCTTCCAGCCCTTCCAGAAAGGCCTCCGACACAAACGAGTGCGAGGCACCCGTGTCGAACAGAGTATAAGCGGGCTTGCCGCTGATGAAAACTATACCTGAGACGATTTAAATGTCTTAGTACTTTATAACAGGTTTTCTTTCCTATTTATTCTACTTAGGGCAGTTCTACTTGTTGAGGAAATGAGAACGGAAATTTAATTTAAACAATTTAAACATCTTAGCTTACCTGTGATGACCCGCTTTGGGTTTCGAGGCTGTGCCATGTCCAAGGCATATACCTGCTCCCTTTCCTGTCTTCGATCTCCTCCCTGTTAACCACATCCTCGGACGCGTCCTCGGCCTCCGAAATGCTGAGCAGGTGGGCCACCCTGTGGTGCTGGAGGTGGTGCCCCCCTCATGGGGTAGTTTCTCCGGAGGTGTCCCACCTGATGACAATGGAAGCACTCCGGCGGGGGATACGCCATACCCCCGCGTCTCAGCATCTCCTGAATCCAAAGAGGTTGAGGGGCCAAAACCACCTGCTCTCTCGGCTCCTGCCTCACCTCGTGACGAGGCTGCTCCTCTGTCCTTCTCCCATCTGGTATGGTGCCTCGCCGCTGATCATTTCTGGCCCTCCGGCCCTGATCCTCCGCTTGCCGCTTCCGGCCCCGAGTGGTGTGCCAATCAGCCTCAATACTCTTTGCCATCTCCAAAATCCGGGAGATTGGCCCGTCAGATACAAACAACAAGGCCTCACTCAACTCCTCTTTTAGACCCTTATAGAATCTCTTGATGTATCCTGCTTCGTCCAGATGGTAAGAACCTGCATATCGAGCCAAATGGTCGAACTCTCGATGGTACTCCACCACCGTCCTGGTGCCCTGCCTCAGCTGTAAGAACCGCTCCTCCAACTCATCCCTGGCCGACTGCGGAACAAAATACTCCAGCAACGTGGCCCTGAATTCCTCCCAAGTAATTTCTACAACCTCCCTATCGGCAAACGTCGTGTCCAACAGCATCTTCCACCACCTCTTGGCATGGTACTCCAAGCAAGATACCACCAAAGCCACCCTCTCCTCCCAGGGGCACCGTATCCCGGTCAACATCTCGTACATAACATCCAGCCACTCCTCTGTCCGCACTGTCGACTCTGTCCCCAAGTAGGACGGGGGAGAGAGTCCTCGGAAGGTGCTCATCTAGTTGGCCCCTGGGTTTGGCTGCTGGGCCGGAGCCTGCTGAGCCCGGAAGGCCTCAAGGATAGCTGTAAGAGTTTGTCCCATGTCTGACTGAAGGAAAGGTGTGGGGACCATGGGAGGTGGTGCAATGTCTGGAGTCTGCTGAGCTCCACTTTGTGGGGTGGGCTGAGCTGGGGGCTGCAAAACGAACTACATTAGTAGGTAATCGACGCAATACCTAATAAAAGTGGACAATTTACATGTGATCCCTCATATGAGCACACCACTGCTTCCACTGCTTAGTTTGTCCCCAAACTAAACTCGCGCGGGGGTGACCCAGGGTTGTGGACTGCTACTTTTCGATCGAGGTCTGCTCTAATACCACTTGTAATACGCCCCCCCCCCTTTTTTTGAACAGCGAGGTCTTAGGCCCAGAACCGTCGTTTTGCGGTAACTCCTTCACGCCCTGAAGGGTCATCACCACAAAGCGCCGATTCTGCCAGCCAAATCGATCGCAGAAAAGTAGCACAATAATGTAAATGCAAAATTGCAGTCCACAGAAAATCACATATCATAGTAAATAAATCTCCAGGAAGGGAGTGTCCACAGAATAATACATCAGAGTGCTAAAATACGGGCTTAAGCCCGGTACATCATATCCTCACTACAAAATCACTCATGCGGAAGCAAAAGCTGAAAAACTACTCAAGGTCGAGACTCACGGTCTCGGCTGTATGAACTCCGGAGCTAGACTGCCCCACCTCCAAGCGCACCGGTCTCTGGGGCTGCTCCTCCATGCTGTGCTCCACGATCCCCTAAATGTTGCGGTTCAAAAACTGTTAGTCTAAAAGACTAAGTCCTATCATCCCCCACCCCTTCCCCCACGGTTCCTAGGCATCGAGCGGAGAGGAAGAAAGGGGAGGATTTGAAGGTGGAGAATATCAAAAACAGATGGCAGCGGACCTATACTAGCAATTCTATAACAGGTATAGACAATAAGCTGAAATATGAAAAGTAACCTTCACTTATGTGAGAACACATAAGCCAAGGGGTCTTCTGCAAGGCTCCCATCGTAGAAAAAGTCTCATACCAATTTATACGTTGGGGTGTCAGTTATCACACAGTAATATATAGATATATATATCAAAATTGACCTTAATTTATAAACTTGCCCACACAAGCTTATAGACCAAGGGGTCGTTTTGCATGTCCTAATGTATAAGCATCCCATTCCACTTATACATTAGGTGTCAGGGGTTAAATGATTCGATTATTATATGACATGCAAGTGGGTATCATGGACATGCAAGTGCAACGCACACAACCGACTATGTGCACACAGACCTTTAGTTCCCACTTTCTGGAGCCGTTACCTCCCAGGATACCTCCGTAGTGGCAGACGGAAGCGGTGGGTTGGGCCTCGCCCACCTCTAAACCAGTAAAGCACTACCGGTTAGACCTATCGTACGCCTCAACGCTTGGTGCACGAAGCGGACTCCTGCGTACTCTTGCCGGCTGGCGCACCGGACTTCTGTTGGAGAAGTGGTAACCACACTTGCCGAGTCAACGTATTGGCGTCGGTGCATCGACCCTCCAATACCGAAGACCCACCACCTTAATTTTCTTTACTTTCATGCACATGCAAATTTATCGTAATCAAAACCGAGCCGAAGCTCCCCGGACCAACACGTCCGTCTCAAACAATCGAGTTGAAGCTCCCCGGACCCAAAGTCCGTCTTTTAACCATCCGAGCCGAAGCTCCAAGCTAACTTCTGGTGCTATCAATGTTTGTGAAAGGTGCAACCCTAATTACTATGTTACTCTTTTCAGCTTGTTAAAACAGTTTACGTTAACCCAGGACTGCCCCCGGTATTCCCTGTGAAGGGCTCTCAAGGGGCACTAGGAACTATGTTGGGATTACGCCCAGCGTTCCCTTTCGCAAGGTACTTATTTTTGTTATTGGTTGATCCCCTTACCCATTACTTTCTCATATTACGATAGGCTAATCCTAGGGTGATTTGACTCTACCTCACCTCGGGGAGGGCGATCTTTCGTCGAACCCGAGCGCCTCTAAACCCTTGCCAAAACAACACTCTACTCATTTTATCTTCCAATGATGCTCCTAATTCTATTTATCCTTTCTAGCTAACCAACCAAACCCAACACAAGTGCTCTGGTTCATATCCCAAATGATTTCCTGCAGTTTTACTAAATGCAGACCACTTAAGATATATGACCCGTAAAATGGGAAGTATACCAAATGATCATCCAGTACTCATATAATAATTATTGGAGGACTATATTGGCATTTGTAGACTGAATCCATAATTCCCTAATTTTCACCATTTAACTGATAATTTATTTATTTAATTTAATAACCAAAAGTTCCAAGGTTGAACATGAAGTACAAGTTTTAGACAAGTTAAAATTCCATTAAATTTATGTTAAATGCAAAATGAATAATCATCTAAAAATCCAAAATCTCCCAATTTTTCAACAAGGTTTAAGCCCTTTAAATTTTAATTCAAATTTATTCCACAATAAATCATTTATAGGGGATGTACTATAAAAAATACTTCCAAAAATTTAGAGAAAATTTCAGGATGATTATAAGGGCACATAAAACCTCTAAGTAAAGTTTCATAATTTTTGAAAGAATCTTTTTCCCTGAATTAACTAAATATCCAATTCTCAAAATTAGGGTCTTGTAAAGGAAGTTCTGTAAACAGGCCTCTAAAAATTATAAATAAATTTTTACAAGTTCTTTTTGGCCTGAAAACATCAAAACCTATGCCTTATGATTTTTCAATAGATACATCATCAATAATGAATTTACTTTACCAAAGCGCCTTTCTGAAATTAATGAAGGAAGTATCAAATAAAATTAATTAAGAATTGTGATAAAAATTCAGAGATGTTCAACTAGCCCTAGACTAACCTCTGACCAAGTTTCATCATATTTTAAAGCACATAATATCCATAAGAAAATCAAACATCATTTTGGGCCTTTTGGTAATTAACAAATGAATTACCAGAAATATAATCCATAAATTTCTATAGAAATTACCAGAGGTTCTAGGTGACCTAAAGCCTACTCTACCCAAGTTTTATAACTTTTGGGGAGGGTTTAGTGGCTGAAACTTCAAGTTTGTGCTCCTACCCTAAAACTAGGGTTAGGGTTTTGAGGTGTCTACCTTGCTCCAACTCTTCTAAAGTTCCTACTAGAGATCTTAGGTTACATTACCCTCAACTCTACTGGATTTACAAGGCTATACAAGGGCATTTGCCCTCATGTCCTTTACAACCCACAAAAGCCCTTCCTTAGGGTTTGTCGTTGAATCCTAGGGTGAATCAATCCTAAATCATCCCATTTTCCATAAGAGGGTGACATTAGCCATGCCAATTCAGTGTCCAAAACCTCTGCCTCTTTTGAGGGGAGGGGACCACCCTAAGTCACCAAAAATACCCTCTTAAGGCCAAACTAGGGTTTGGTGATTCCCTAACCAAAACATATCCAATTGTGCTAAAATTCTGTACAGAACTAGATCTTGATGCCAGGGACCACTCTACAAAATTTGGGAGGGTTTGGAGGTCATTTGACCACTTAATTAAATTACCCTAGCTTTATTAAATAAAAGCAAAGACTTTAGGAAAAGTGTGTCCAAAAATTCTGAGATTTGCGCAGGCCCTAGGTATAGCTAGGTTAGGCTCCCTGCCAAAATGTCAATTGATTTGGACTAGGGATGAAGTGTGGGCACTCAGTTTAATGGCTGCCTAGACCTAAGTATATGTCCCACCAAAATGGGTGCCTTGGTCAGACCATGCACCAAAATGGGTTCAAACAAATTTTAAAATAAAGTAGACACAAAGGACTCCAACTTTCATGTTGGAGGTTTTCCCACCAGGTGAGCCTAGGTATTTTTAAAAATTAAAACCAAATAATACCAAAACTGTGACATAAATCAAAATATCAACATTTAAATATCCTATAGTTTAGAATCAGGAGAAGCACGAATCTTGGCGCAGATTCGACGGAATCCTATCATCTTCTACATTGAGCCAACGGCCAGGATCCATCCCGCCTGGAGCCATTTCCAAGCTCTGCCGCTGGCGATCCAGCCCCTTCCCCGGCCGGACACCGCCACCACCACCTCCGTTGAGGTGGTGGCTATCGCCAGGCGGCGGCTCTGCCGCCAGAGAGGCGTTTTCCGGCAGTTCTAGCAGGATCATTTTTTTGCCGAAAACTATGAAATCTTGGTTTTGATCGGGCTCAATTGAGCCCGAAACTTAAACCTAAGGAGACCTATGATCTACCCGTGAGTTAAGGAGAGGGGGAGGACCTTCCTGGCGGCTTGAATGCGGGAGGAGCGGCGGGATGCCATTATTGATGGTGGCGGCGCTCGGCTTCTGCAACAGCACAGTGGGACGACCTGTCTCCTCCAGGTAAAAGCTCTAAAATGTTCCCCTCTGCCCACTGATGGTGTTTAAATGGAAATTGGGGAGGGGGGAGCGGCTGGTTCTTCAATGCCCATCAACACCATTTATTGTGTGGCTCGAGTTGAGTGGAGGGGCGCTGAATCCACCCCTTGGTGGCCGGGAAATGTCTGGAATTAACTCCTCTTCCCTAGAGGAGTTGATTGCAGCCATTAAAGGTGGCTGTTAGTCTCCCTTTGGCCGGCTCCACTCTCCCCTTCCTCTCCCTCATCTTCTCTCTCCTCCATTAACATGGAGGGAAGCTCCCTTCTCTCTCCTAGTCACCTTTGTTGACTGGTCAACCCCATAGTCTATGTGCAGCCCACTTAGTCATGATGATCATGAAAGTGAGGTTAGGTTAGCCCATTTTTTTCTGGCTTGGGCTTAGATTAGCCCTTTTGGGCTAGGTTTGACTTGGCTTAAGTTAGGGTTGACCTTGGTCAATTTGATCATCTGGGTTAACCCCATTGGGTCCTTGATGACCCATTGGACTCCCTTAATGTCTAGAAAGACTTGAATAGGGTTGGTTGGGCATCTTGGGGTCACATGTCCCTTGGCAAGGGCACTTTGACCATTTTAGGGCTAGAGTTGACTTGGGTCAACATGACCATTTGGGTTTACTCCAATGGGTCCTTGGTGACCCATTGTCCTCCCCTAAGGTCTAGGAAGGGTTATGTAGGGTTACCTTGCACTCTATAGGTCACCTACCCTTAGTAAGGGCACTTCGACCAGATCAGGGGCTTGAGTTGACTTGGGTCAACTTGGCCTCTAGGGATGACCCCAATGTGTCCTTGGTGACCCTTGACTTCACTTTAGGGTTAGGAGGGCATAGGTGGGGTCCTCTAGGCTAGAAGTAGGTCAATTGACCCTAAGTAGGCTAGTTTGACCCATTTAGGGCTAGGGTTGACTTTGGTCAACTGAGTCTCTTTGATTGACCCCAATGGGTCCTTATGGCTCTAATGGGCCTCCCAAGGTATTAGGGGGTGTTGTGGTAGGGTCTTGGGGTCAAGGTGTAGCTCATGGTCATCCTAAACCATTGTTTAGAGTTTTACTATTTGCAGACCATGATGATTTTCCACACTTTGTCTCCTATCTCTTGGCCCATTCCTAGCTTCCTAGGGTTTGTCATGACCTAGTCATGGACAAAACCACTCCTAGGGGTCTAGTTGGAAATGGGATGTTACACCCCCCCCCCCCACCTTGGGGGTTTCATAATAGCATTCGGCAGGAGATACGGGGGCGAGAGGGATACCTCCCAGATCCCCGCGGATGAAGACGAACCGCGTTAGCCAGTGGTGGTTCTTGTTCGGCGTCTCGCACACTTTAAGGCCTTGGCCTGTGAAGTAAGAGATGTCGTCGTCCTTTGCATGGTAGACAAACAGCTTGCAGAAGGCAGTTAGACTAAAGTCAATACGCTCTCGCCGCAGGTAACAGGCGAAAGCGATCAGCATGGAGATGGCGTTGGGGTTGAATTGGGTCGGGACGACCCCAAAGTACTTCAGCACTAGCTTGACCTCCGGCCAGAGTCGAAGCCGCAGCCCTGCCTCGAAGTGCGAGACGGGGAAGGCCAGCTCATTGGGGTAGAAGGTGTTGATGCATTCGCCAACCTTGGGCGGGCGAGACAGATAGCTGTCGGAGAGATACTCGCTGGCAAAAAGAGCATGGTCTTCCTCTGGCAGTCTGCCGAGAGGGAAGTCATGGTCCACGAAGCGCTTTCCACAATGACTACGCCCCTCACCCTCTTCAATCTTTTTCTTTCCCATGACTGGCGAGAAAGCGGCAAAAGAGGGAGAGGACGGTTCAGAGAGAGACGCGAGATGGCGAAGGGGAGACAGGAACCAGGATCAAAGAAACGGCTTAGAATAATATGGCAGAGGGGCCGGGGTTGGAGATATTTATAAGGGATAGGGGAAAGAGGCGGAAAGTCAGGCGGCGGGAAATGAGAGGACACCCCGACGTTTCGTTTTTCCCTCTCTCTCTCTCTCTCCCTATCTCACTCTCCCTATCTCACTCTCTCTCTAGAACTCAAGAGGCGGGGGCGCCGCAGCATTCTTTTCGAGGCAAGCCATCATTACAGGACTAATAGAATAATAGCTAATCATGACAATAATGAAAAGACGGCGTGATATGACCAGTGCATTACCAAAAGTTTAAAATAGATCGTCCCGCAGAAGGGAACATCTCGCCCAAATAAGTTTATACAACACATCAGTAATCAAATAGAGAAATTAACAGACGAAATCCGGAGAAGGCGAGACGGGACTGCGACAGTTTAGTTCCGCACCCACTGCCAGAGGCCATCTTTACCTCCTGCACATGGAGGGCGGCCGGGAAGGTGAAAGGCGCGAGCAGCGATCACGCCGCGGCGCGCGAGACGAAGATGTTCGTCCGTCTCGTTTAAGATGGCTTGGGGGTCGGTCCCGTCTAGCACCCCATCCGCTTCCATCCTGGCGGAAAGGCGGTGATAATTTGCTTCTATCCACTCCATGCGTCGGTCGGCGGCTTGCTTCTCCAGCTCCATCTCGCGGATTATGTGCGTATATTTACGAAACATCCTGGTCGTCCTCCGCTTCAATTCCAGGAGGTCCATGGGATCACCAAAGTAGTCCTCGATCTCGCCAGGATGAGGAAGATGCGAGAGGGGGGAGACGCGGGAGCTTCTTCAGTATCGGAATCAAATTGGGCGCCTGCGGAAATAGCGAGAGATCACAAGCAAGGATGAGCCCGCGCAAGTCGGATAAAAGAAGGCGAATCAACAGAAAGGCGAGAAGGGAAGAGATCTTACTGGGGATGCGTGGGTTCCCCACAATTCGCGAGAGGTTTTCTCTCCGCGAGGGGGGTGGGGAGGCCGCCTTGGGCGAGTCAGTGCGCTGAGGAACTTGGTTTATATTATCGGGAGGATTGGAAGACATCGGCGAATCAGCAAAACTTCCCTGAAAAAGCATAGTCAGCAGGCGAGACCAGAGAAGGGAAAGAATAATGTGATTGCCTGCTTCTCTCCGGAATAAGCGAATGGGTTGTCTGTTGGAGGGGCAGAGGAGGTTGCGCCCGCCGAGAGAGGGGGGCAGGCGGCTTTCGTCCTTTTTAGGCGAGAGGGAGGAGAGGCTAAGGGGGAGTACGCCCCAGATCCGGGAAAAGGGCGTCCGTGTTGTATTTGTTTCGCCTTCGCACAATCGTAAGGTGCTCGCGGAAACTTTGACTGTGAGACATTCTGAAAGAAGAAGAGATGAAGGCTAAAGAGTTCCAAATGAAGGCTTTCTTCTCATATTTATAGGCCCCGTAGGGGGGGAACCAACCAAAGTTTCTCATAAAGGAATCCTAGCATCGCGAGCCATGGTTGGACTATCTTTCCGAGGTTAGGGCAACCTCGAAAAGAGCAGGGATTGTGTACAACCTTGGGCTCGCGAGAGGTGACCCAGCAAGCGAGGAAGGAGGACTGGCGAGATGGGAGGAGGTCTACCCACAAGAGGCGAGAGGAATGGGTAGCGCACGGATTAAGGCGAGACCTCTTTAGGCGAGACCTCCTGGTGGGGGCGAGATGGCCCACCAGGCGAGACCTCTCTAGGCCTGATAGATCCTTCCCCACTCGCCACATGTAGAAAGAGGTGTCTTTACCTTTTTACCCCCAAGAGGGGTTTTTACCTTTATGCCCCAGGTAATTTTACATTTTTTACCCCAGGAGGTCTGCATATAGCTCTCTAGAACAGTGGAGTTTGGCTGTTCGCAGACCCTGTCCAGGGTGTTTTGGTCATTTCAGGTTAAATCAGAAGTGTTATTTGCAGAGCAGATTCAGAGGCCTATAAATAGACCGATAAGGTGCATGAGAAGAGGTTGTTGAACCTTTCCACTATTCTTCCTCATAGGCACCTAGCTCAGCTTTGGCTAGGTAGGGGAAGACTTTTAGTTCTTCCGGGTAAGAGGTGGGACCTCCAAGCTGGGCCCCCTCAGTCTGTGTTCAGGTCACTGACTCTCGTCAGGAGGGTAGCGCATGGAGAGTACGTGTGGGCTGCATCCTGTTACGAACTTTAGGAGGGATCAGAAAGCTGGTTCCAACATTTAGGATACAAATCACAACCTGAATTCTCTGTGATATCTAGTTTTTCATATAAGCAATATAAAGTACCCAAGGTAACCTGGGTCAAGAACAACTAACTGTCTTCCTTGTTGATAAAGAGCTGTCCAGTTGTGAATCAACTTTGGTACTTAGATAGTGGTTGCTCCAAACACATGACAGGCAGCAAGGACAACCAAATCAACTACAAGTCCAAGCTGGGAGCAAAGGTTATCTTTGGTGATTCAATATGTGGCCAGCCTGAAGGCTATGGAGAAGTAAGAATTGCAGTTGTCACATTCAAGAAGGTAACTTATGTAAAAGGACTCAAGCATAACCTCATCTCTATAAGCAAATTATGTGATGAAGGTTATCAGGTACACTTTAATTCTACATCCTGCATCATTTCTAATAAAGAAAAAAATATTTTAATTGGAAATAGACAAGGAAACATTTATTTAGTTGATTTCTATTCTGCCAATTCAGATATCTGTCTGCTTAACATAGTTAGCAACCAAAATGATTTATGGCATAAAAGGCTAGGGCATGTAAATATGAAAAAGATTGCTAGGCTATCTAAATACAACCTTGTGAGAGTTTTACCTTCTGGTCCCTACAAGAAGGAAGGCCTTTGCAGGGCTTGGCAACTAGGCAAGCAAACTAAATCTTGCTTTAAATCTGTTAATAAAAGTGATTCACCTAGGATTTTATACTTGCTGCACATGGACCTCTTTGGACCCATTGCTGTATAAAGCCTAGGAGGGAAATCTTATACCCTAGTTATTGTAGATGACTACTCAAGATTCACTTGGGTGTTCTTTCTGAGATCTAAGTCACATACCTTTAAAGTTCTTATAGATTTTCTCAGGACCATACAAATTGAGTACTCTACTTGTGTTGCATTGATCAGAAGTGATCATGGTACAGAGTTTGAGTCTCTTCTTATGCATGAGTTCTGTGAGAAGGAAGGTATCAGGCACTGCTTCTCAACTCCTAGAACTCCCCAACAAAATGGGGTAGCTGAAAGGAAGAATAGAATCCTGATTGAAACTGCAGGCACATTACTTGTAGATTCTCACATGTCACTATCCTTTTGGGCAGAGGTTGTAAGCACAACAAATTATGCACTAAACAGGAGTCTGATACATAAACTTAAGAATATGACTTCCTATGAATTACTTAAAGGGAAGAAACCTAAAAACACCTATTTTAAAGTATTTGGATGTGTATGTTATATACATAATAATAACAAGAAATATATTAGAAAGTTTGAAGCTAAGGCTGAAGAGAGAATTTTTCTAGGATATTCTCAAGTAAGCAAAGCTTATAGGGTGTTTAATAAATCATCTTTAAAAATTGAAGAGTCAATTCATGTTACTTTTGATGAAGCTAACATGTCTTGTAAGGAGATAGAGATTTCTACCAATAATCCTTTGCAGGTACCCCACTTGTGTGAGACTCTGGATGGACTAAGCCTCACCCAAGAGGCTCCAACACATACTTCTCCACAGGTTGATGAAGACAGTGAAGAAGAACAGTTGGAAGAAGTTGAACTTCATTCAACAACAAATGTGATTCCATAAGAAGAATTAATTCCAAATGCTGTTGCTGAACCAACTTCACCCACTAACTTTGTCACACTAAGGGATCACCACAGATCTCAAGTGATTGGAGACATGTCAGTAGGTGTATAGACAAGGCATCAACTCAACCAAGACGTGATGCATGCATGTTTTCTCTCTCAAGTTGATCCTCAATCCATACATGATGCTGAGCAGGATCCCCACTGGATCATTGTTATGCAAGAGGAACTAAATCAATTTGAGAGATGTAGAGTGTTGGATTTAGTTCCAAGACCCAAAGAGTACCTAATCATTGGAACTAAATGGGTATATATAAACAAACTAGATGTCCAAGATGTAATTGTGAGGAACAAGGCTAGGCTTGTTGCTCAAGGATATAGGCAAGAAGAAGGCATAGACTATGATCGAACCTTTGCACCAGTTGCAAGGTTAGAAGTAATAAAAAATTCCTTGTCTATGCTTCCTTCAAAAGGTTCAAGGAAAATCAGATGGATGTAAAGAGTGCTTTTCTGAATGGAGTATTGAAAGAAGAGGTTTATGTTGAACAACCTGCAGGTTTTATCTCTCCAATCCATCCCTCTCATGTATTTAAATTGCATAAAGCCTCTATGGTCTAAAGCAAGCTCCAAGAGTTTGGTATGAGACCTTAGCTAGCTTCTTAATAGAGCATAAATTCATTAGAGGCATTGTAGATAAATCCTTATTCACTAGGCACCATAAGGATCAAACATTATTAGTATAAATATGTGTAGATGACATTATATTTGGGTCAGCAGATCCCAAACTATGCAAGAGGTTTGCTGACCTCATGCATTCAAAGTTTGAGATGAGTAGCATGGGTGAGCTCTCCTACTTCCTTGGTCTCCAAGTGAAGCAGCTGCCTGATGGCATTTTCATATCCCAGACTAAGTATGATAAAGAGCTCATTAAAAAGTTTGGGATGGCTGATGCCTCAGCAAAGAAAACACCTATGGACACTAATACTGTAATAGACACTGATGAACATAGGAAATCAGTTGATCAGAAATTATATAGGGGCATTGTTGGATCCCTATTATATCTTACAACTAGCAGACCTGATACAATGTTTGCTACTTTTCTTTGTGCTAGGTTTCAAGTGAACCCTAAAGAATCTCACCTAATTTTCTTAAAAAGAATTTTGAGATATATAAAGAGTTGTCCTAGTCTAGGACTTTGGTATCCTACTGAGTCAGAATTTGAGTTAACTGGATACTCAGATGCTGACTTTACTGGATGCAGGGTGGACAAAAAAGTACTTCAGGAACTTGCCAGTTCCTTGGTATGAGACTAGTGTCCTGGTTTTGCAAGAAACAATCATCTGTTCCACATCAACAGCTGAAGTAGAATATATAACAACTGGCAGTTGTTGTTCACAGATGTTGTGGATTCAGAATCAGCTCTTGGACTATGGTTTCAACTTAAATAATTCAACTCTTTTATGTGATAACACAAGTGTTATAGCCATAGTAAAAAATCCAGTCCGTCACAGTAGGACTAAGCATATAGATATTAGGCATCATTTCATTAGAGAGTGTGTAGACAAAAAAAAATTAAACTTGTCTATATCTACACTAATTTGCAAAAAGGTGATATTTTCACCAAACCCTTGGATGAAAGAAATAAATTATTCTTTATAAATAAGCTTGGAATGATAATGGAAAAATTTTAGTTTAACTTATGTCTGCACTCGACGAATTTTTCAAAGTTCGTCGAACGGAGTTTGACGAACTGGGAAAAGTTCTTGAGATATTCGTCGATCGGAGATCGACGAACTCTCTATGAGTGAAGTTATTTTTTTCGAATGGAGATCGACGAATCTACTTCAAAAAACTTTGGTCGAACGGAGCTCGACGAAATGCTTTCAAATCTTCAGACTGAGCTCTATGAATTATTTAACTACAACTTATTTCGTCCACCACAGATCGAAGAATTTTTCATTTATTGTGGAATGGAGTTTGGCAGTTCATATTCTGAAAACCTTATATCTAGGTTTTCTTCGACCTCCATCTCGCGCTTTCAGTTCCTTTGCACTTGATCTTCGTTTTTCTCTTGCAGGTGCTCTAATGGCGATTCCAGCAGGAAATCTTGCGACAATGAAATTTGACACCGGTTTTGATGTCGATTTTGACTGATTTCAACATTCAGACCCTATATTTCTGGAAATCCTGCAACTGCTTGAAGAAAAGCAGTTAAAGACTCTGATGTCAACCAGGATTAAACTCTCCAGCACTGAGATCAGAGAGTGGGTCTACAAATCTTCCACCGCCGATGAGAATACTATGACTAGAACTATATCGGGTAATACCGTCTCCCTTACCCCTGCAGTGTTAACAGAAATTTTCGGATTGAGTAATGGTGAAGAAGAATTAGACATGGATACTGAAGAGTATGATGAGATGCTCAGTATGATGGGTTATTTTGGCTCAACCCATAACAAACTACTGAAGAAACATCTCTCTGCTGAATTTAAATTCTTAGCAGATCTTGTCGGAAAAGTGTTGCTGGGTAAGCACACGGGTCATGACTACATAACCAGGCACTAATTCCTGGTAATGTGTGCAGTGGTAAACAAAAAGAAAGTGAACTAGGCTCAGATCATGTTTGATTTGATTAAGAAAAAGAATACAAAGAAAGAGATTTGTTTTGGAAGAATATTAGGACTCTTCCTGAAGGAAAAAGCTGCTGAATCACTGGTCTCCCCGACCATATTCATCAATGCCTATAAGAGGCTCACCTGTGACCTATTTGGCAAGTGGGAGAGGAGCATCACCAAGCCCTCCAAGGCTTCCACCTCCTCCAACAGGCCTTCTAAGAGTACCAAGGCTGCTCCAGCCACTTCCCACCCTACTGAAGAGATCCCTCCAACACCTCCAACACTTCCAACAATCCAAACTCAAATCCCCTCTACAGTCCACACAACAAATCACACTCCCACACCTCCTTCATCCCCCATCCATACATCACCAATTCATGTTCCCCCTCATACCTCCACATCCTCTCCAAATGCTACACCAGTTCCATCCCCCACTCATACTCCCTTACCCCATGTTACACTAACTCCATCACCACCTTCATCTCCCTTACCACACAATCTGGCCAACATCCCCTCATTCAATCTGCTCACATCCCCCCTCCATAGTCCTTCCCCTCAGGATTCATCACTGCAAGATGCTCTCCCCCTACTCTACCATCAACTTCCCTCCCTCCCTCTGTCTCCCTTCACACACCTTCTGCCACACCCTCTGCCTCTCTACCAGTGGACACCTGCATTATTCCATCTCTCATTTCCCTTCTCACCCACTCCTCAAAACCATCATAGCTAAGGCCATTTCACCTCTTGCTACTTCTATCTCCTCCGTAGCTACCCAAATCTCTGCCCTCTCTGCTGCTCCTTGTTTAGTTAGGGGCCTGGCTTCAGCACCCACTGAAACTAGGCAGGGGGAGTTACTCCATGAAGAAGCAGCGGCAGTACCAGTATCAGCAGAGTTAGCAGCAGTAGCAGCATCTGAAAAAGCAGCAACATCTGAAAAAGCAGCAATAGAAGCAGAAGCCACAACAGATGCAGATGCTGATTCAGATTTATTTGATTTCATTAATTTCATTGATACTGACATGGATGTGGATGAGACTGCCATATAAGAAATAAATACTGTTGGTATTACATTATAAATCCCACAGTAAATCTTCGAAATTTATTGAGAAAGTTTGATATAGTTCATTTGAACCATCTGCCAGCAGACATCACTAAACCATCTTTGGCTATAATCCCATATACCTCACCTATAAGGCCCAAAGTTGTCAAGCAACTAAAGGCTAGTTTTGTTATAACAGAGGTTCCAGCTATAGAGGTTCCAGCAATAGAGGTTCCAGCTATTCCACCTCCTCCCAAAGTTATTTCCCCCATTATCTCATCTCCTCCTGCTCCAGTTTTTGTTATGGATGACTCACCTATGCCTGATCTAGATGAACTGATCATGGCTGATATAGAAGAGGAAAATAAGTCAGTTGCTGAAAGCACTGAAGTATACAGTTCTCCAGCTCCAGCTCAAGCTCCTCCTCCATTCCCTCTCCAGTTCCTTCCTAGGCTGAGAAACCACTGATATCTGCTGAAGCCCTGAAAGAAATCAATCTAATGTATGATAATCCTCAGGATTCTTCTGATGATGATGAGGATGATGATGAGGACTCAGATGAGGAACCCAAGAAAAAGAAAGTATCTAAGAAGAGAAAAGCTCCTCCACCTCCTGCTCCAAAACCAAATCCAGCAAATGACACGCCATATTATGTACTACAAAAGATCACACCATATAAGGGCATGCCAGCATGGATGTTGCTGTCCAAGAACCAACAAAAAGACAGAAAGAAGAGCAAAAGGTACTTACCCCCTCCTCCAAGATTCAGTAAAGACCCTCCTCCTCCTCCTCCACCTACTGGTGCTACTGGTGCTTTAAGCTCTTCAACTCAGAGGACTACCCATTTTCAAACCTACCAGAGGCATCAAGGTAGATCCTCATCTTCAGGAAGCAGCCAGCAAAGACAGTATTCATCTGGTAAGCAGCACCACCAACATCAACAGCATCATCAACAACAACAACAGCATCATCAACAACAACAATAACAATAATTTCCTGAACATAAAAAGGATGAGAGCCCCAAAAGACCTGCTTCCCCTCCTGTACCATATGAAGATCCAGAGACACCTGCAACAGAGAGGATGGCCAGGTTCTAGGAACTGGTTGGCCTTTCCATGATTAACAAAGCTAAAGCTGAAGTGAAGGATCCCTCTCAATACTCTACAATGACCAAGTATAGAAAGGAAGAACTGAACAGGTTTGCTAAGGCTAACAAGTTTTTTAATGTTGATGATTATATGAAAGTGCATCCAGAAGCAGTAGTGCCCAGGGCTACATCTCTTAATATCATTGGGGCTGCTGACATGATAATGACTAAGGCTCAAGCTACTAATCCCAACAGTGAAATTAAATTTACTCAACCTGGAGACAAAGCCAAGGAGGATAAGTTAAAGGAGCCCAAGAAAAAGAAATGAAGTTTAAACTGATTAGTTTCTGTGTTATTTTAAAAACTTTATGCTTATCTCCTGAGATAAAGTTTTTTTGTATATATATATATATATATATATATATATATATATATATATATATATATATATATATATATATATATATATATATATATATACAAGCAGTCGTGCACGGGGGACCCCGTGCGGGCAACATTTGTCGTGGGCGCGACATTCATCGAGGGGGTGATATTCGTCGTGGGGGCTACATTCGTCATGGGCGCGGTATTCGTCGTGCGGGCGACATTCGTCGTGGGGGCGACATTCGTTGTGGGGGCGACAATGGTCGTGGGCGGCGACATTGGTCTTGGGCGGCGACATTGGTCGTGGACGGCGACATTGGTCGTGGACGGCGACATTGGTCGTGGGCAGTGAAATTATTTGTGAGTGGAATATTTGTCATGAGCGGCGACATTCAGCGTAAAAGGCAACATTCATCAGGGTTGGAGACATTTGGCGGGCATGATGACATTCGACAGGGGAGGAGACATTGGTCGGGGGTGGTGACATTGGCCGAGGGAGACAACATTGGTCATGGGTGGCGACATTGGTCGTGGGGGAAATATTTGTTGTGCGGGGGGACATTTGTCGTGGGGGGGAGGCGACATTTGTCTCAAAAAGGCATTTGTCGAGGGCGACAACATTTGTCGTGGAGGTCGACAATTATCATGGGGGTGACATTTGTCGTGTGAGCGACATTTGTCGCTGGGGCGAAATTTGTTATTTGGTCGACATTTGTCGTGGGGGTGACATTTGTTGTGTGAGCGACATTTGTCGCAGAGCCGACAATTGTTATTTGGTCGACATTTGTCGTGGGAGGAGCCAGTTGTTGTGGACCGACATCTATCGCGAGCGGTGACATTGATTGTGCATTACAGTTATTGCAACATGAGGCCATATTCTGAACATGATACTAAGTTTTGAGAATTTATTTTGTAAATATTAAAAAAGAGTTTCCAAGATAAAGACAATTTATCAGTGTACATCCTAATACATTACTATAGAGATAGGATGAAAATTGTGCTTGCCACTGCCAAATATATCATAAATCATGGACACAACATTTCTCGTGTGCCAAATTAATACAGTATGCATATGGTATAAAAATAAGAACGTCTATGGTATAATATAAAAAACTCATGCGCAAAATATTGACCATGGGACACTCCGTATACAATCAATTGAGAAATGGATGATCATTCTTGAGAAGCACAAAAATAAATAAAACTTTTATAGCAAAGTCCAATGGAGTAAGTGATGTATGTGAACTGTACGGTTGAAGTGAGTGAGCATACACATAGAATGTCGTATAGCTGAATGACATTCTTTATTCAGTTCATATGAGACTAAATAAAGATTTCCAGCTTTTGCATTGTTGCAATACTGCCCAAATGTCATCCCAGACCTCTTTCATGAGTTTAACTGCTAATAATGTGCATCCAATGTGGCATTTCAAAGAAGAAGGTAAGCAAGAATATAAATACAGAGATCAAAATCGAAATCTATACTTACAGGTTTTGCATTGTTGCAATACTGCCCAAATGTCATCCCAGCATTTATTCATGAGTTTAACTGGTAATAATGTGCATCCAACCAGACATTTCAAATAAGAAGAAAGCAAGCAAAAATATAAAAACAGGGGTGAAAATCGTAATAACTAATAACAATAGTAATCTTAATATCAATCAGGCATTGCAAAGAGTGTTCTTTGTAAGATATGAAATCAATAAATTTGTAAAAAAATCTACATAACAAAATGTTATGAGCCCTATAAATTTGCATTTGCATTTTATATCTGAAAGTTACCAGCAAAAGTTAAACCAGAAACATTAGGTATTATTAATCAGGAAAATGATATTGAATGGTGGAATGGATTTGAAAGAAGTAATAGAGCTGAAAGCAGTAGCAAAGTTGGGTTTACCGACTGAAGATTGTTGTGTAACCCGGGCTGAAGATCGGGAAGTAGTAGTAGTCACATGGTGTACTGATAGTGACCAATCACAGATGTAGTAGAAGTTGGATTTACCAGCTGAAGATTGTTGTGTAACACGGGCTGAAGATCGGGAGTGGCGTTGGGGAAGAGCAGGAGCGGATTCGATGCCCTAGAAAAGGCAGCGAACATAATTGTTTTTAGGAAAAAGAGGTGGATGTGGAGATTTGAAGAAGAGGGAGGTTAACGTGAGGAAATAGGCGATGAGTTCGTGGATAATACTTCTGAAGCCACAGCGGCGAAGTGGGGAGCCGTTGTTGCGATGACAGAGATCGGTGCGGAAATAAGGAGCGGGAGAGACGTAGGTGCTGCGAATTTTTCCGGCGTTGTTGTCCGGCGACGCCGCGAACAACTGATTTAAGGAGGGGTTGGGCGAGGAGAAGGGGAGGCGAGGTTGCGACGCTGAGGAGGATTGTCGCGTGAATAGGGTTTTGGGGCCACCGTATGTCGGCTGAACATGAAGAGGCCTTTCAAACCGCACTGTTTTATTTCCAGGCGGTACAACCTGTCGACCAGAGCAGTGCCAATTACTGCAATGGGGAGAAAGAAGCCAAGCTCTGCGATGGGGAGGAAGAAGCCAAGCAGCGCCATTAGGAGGAAGAAGACCTAACCTGCGGAGGCGCCCATTGCTGCGATCGGGAGGAAGAAGCGCGATGGGCTCTGGCGATGTATCGCGATTTGGAGGCGGGTGAATAGTGTAGGAAAGGTATTAATTAACCCCTGATTCGGCCAAAAGAGAAAAATACCCTAAAATTAACCCATCAAAACGGATTTAATGAGGACATTTTCGGATTTAAATGTTACACCATGGAGTCATTAGGAGTTTCGTTATATAATAAAGATATATGATAAAATGTTATATGCAGGCATATGTTAATTCCCAAAAACATGTGACAGAACCTCCTGATAGCATGCTTTATGTGCTCATATGTAATCGATGTTCTAAAAATTTGAAGATGATGAAGACTTCCAAAAGAACCAATTTATGACGTGATTCCAACAAAACAAAAAATTCACGCTGTGCAAAATGGAAAAGAGATGCATGAAAACCTCTAATAAATAAAACATGTGACCGGGCACACAGTGATAGAAAAAATATGAAATCAAGGATATTCTTCCTGATATATTTTATATCAATATCAAGGAGACTCTCCCTGATATAGTTTAGAGCAATATCAAGAAGGTTCTCAAGGAATGCAATCTCCTTTAAAAAATGGCAATCTGATTGCCCAACTGATTTCATTATTCAAAACTAATTACCAAACTGACTACCAATCAGTCTGAAACTATAGAACTCATAAACATCATTTGAAATGAACATTGTAAAGAACCTATAGTGAACACTATAAGATCATTAATCTTTACAATGAACACTGTAAATGAACTGGCAGTGAACACTGCATGATCTAACGATCAAACACCTTAAGTGCATCCAGAAATTACCGGCTGTGAACACTGTAAAGGTTAATTAACTGATTTTAGTGAAATATTTAGAGGAACACAGTAAAGAGGAACAAAAAAATGTTTAGAGGAACACAGTGGATAGAGCAGAAAGCATATGAGACTATAGAAAAAATAAATTAGAGAGTAATAAACATCAATCCTGCAGCAACCAATCAGCTACCAAAAAGTGAGTAAATAAAATAAATGAGAGAGTAGTTGCAGGACGTATGCATACTCTAAGCAAAAATTGAAAAAGAACACAAAACTTCCTGAAATGACGCCAAGAATTAAAACATACTATCGGATCTTAAGAAGATATCTTTCTCTACGCTATTAATTAAGCCGACTGACCTTTCTAGGGCCTCCAGATAATTCTGTCTTCAGGTTAGGAAGAAAATCTTCTGATTGTACATTGTCTTTCAAATGGGTGAACCCTAAGAGGTATCTTTCGTATTTCCCGCAACCACCATTTCCACGAAGTGCTTCATATCGAAATACAATGCAAATTCTTGCTCCAACCTTCGCAAATCTGAAAAAAGAAACGTGAATTGACAGAAGAATTGGAAACTGTAGGGAAAAAGAAGGAGGCGGAGGAGGAGCTATCGAAGAAGAGAACCTCTCGCGGTGAGGCACTATGGAGGATAAGATCTGTGGAGAAGGAGCGACGTGAAGGAGATTTGAGCCCGCTGACTGCACTTTCGATGGAGAAGGAGCGTTATGGTGAAGAGGTAGGGTTATACCTCTATGGAGAAGAAGCGTCGTGGACCGGGTCTTGCGGGTGGCAGTGAAGGAAGCGATGACGCGATGATGGCGTGTAGAGAGGAGAAATAAGGATGACGCAGAGGCGACACTTCGTCGCGGCGGTACTTGCTTTCGGCGGAAGAACAGGACTGGCGGGATTGGGGCAGAGATGAGCCGTGCACAGGAATTTAATTCCCGAAAATTAAATGATCAGCCTGCCAAAATACCAAAATACCCTTAAGTTAAAGTCCAAAGTTTGTTTTAATGAGGGCATTTCAGAATTTAAATGTTACACCATGAGAAGATTAGGTGTTTGCTTATATAATAAAGATATATATATATATATATATATATATATATATATATATATATATATATATATATATATATATATGTTGCATTTTCTAAAATTTCCTGCCAGATATGTATTCTTCTTGCTTTGATTTTGTTTTGAGTCTGTAATTAGTGACCTCACCCAAATAGGGGGAGATTGTTGGATCCCTAGTTAGATTTGGACTAGGTTCACTAAGTTAGGATCATTTGACCCAACATGTATAGCCAGCGTCATGGTTATGTCCTAGAGTATAGGACAAGTCCTTAGAGTCAACAATGCATGAACTAGCCATCAACAGACTGCAAGAGACTCATGACTTAGAAGAATTTCAAAGACTCGGAAAATAAGTTCGACGTTCGTCGAACTCAGGTCGACGATAGGCGTGCCCAGCTCAATGAACTCAGAGGAAATTCTCTAAGCTGAGCTCGATGAACTTGATACTCAGGTCGACGATTTATGGACACTATATCTCAGCATTCTAAGTCCAGATTTGCTTTGTTACTCAGTCGACGAACTTAATTCTCAGGTCGACAAACTTAGTTCTCAGGTCCACGATTACTGAGTATTTTACTTCAACATCTCATTCCAAAAACATATAAGTATTCCAAGTCCAGACTCATACTCCAGTCGATGATTCAATCTTCTCAGCTCGACGAACTTGGATCTTAGGTCGACGATTCCTGGGTATTCTTTTTCAACATTTTGTTCCAGAAACATCTAAACATTCTAAGTCCAGAATTATACTTCAGTTGACGAATTCATCTTCTCAGCTCGACAAACTTAGCCCACATTCTTGGCAAGACTTATAAAGTAGCAGTTAGAAGTTCTCAGCTTGATGAAACTAGTTCTCCGGTCGACGAACCTAGTGCGCAGGACGATGATTTTTGGATACTCCACTTCAGCATTTCATTCCAGAGACATCTAACATATTCTAAGTCCAGAAACATGTTACTGAACTCTAGTCGACGAAGTCAAAATCTCAGCTCGACGATCTTGAGGCACAGGATTGGCAAGGTTCCAGATAAAGCAGTTATCTGTTCTCAGGACGATGAACTTGGATCTCTGGTCAATGAACAACTATTATTTAGTCGAAGAACTTGACTTCTCAGCTCGGCGAACTCTGGACCCAGGTCGACGAATTATATTCTTCACTCAACGATTTCTGTGAAGTTCCAGACTTAGTTATTTCCCTCCTTCTGCCCTTAGTTTATTGCGATAATTCCTGAGTAATTAATGCTCAACATTCTCTAAATATTACCGTTAGACAAGCACTGATTACAGTCTTCATCAGGGATATTACTTGCCAATTTTCTATGGGACAATTGGGGAAATCAATTAATGCAAATATTCTCTAGGCCATCAGAATTGAATGCAGCAAGGAATTCAAATTTCGAAAAGAAACTTATTTGAAAAAAAAGGGATTTTCTTTCTCTTCCTAAGATATAGAGAATACAGGAATCACAAAAACAGTGAATAAGGATCTTCTTCTTCTATTTTCTCGACAACACTCTGAGATACAGTAAAGAAAGATACTCACAGGGCAATAACACAGAGAAGAAACAGAAGCCCTAGATAAGAGAAGTTACATCAAGCTAAAGAAGAAAAAGAACAATCATTCAAATCAAGAGTCTTCTTCTGTCTTCATCCCAGGATTCTTCAAAGGACAACAACTATTCTATTTGTCAAGAAGTTCCTGAAGTTTATCTGGTCAAAGCACAAGTTTGAAGACCTATCACACTGCAGCAAAGCTCCAACTTCCAGAACTATTCAATATCTCGGGGGGAGCTCTTGCTAACATCATAGATCCACAAAAGTCTTCTCAGTTGAATTGAGAAAGAGAAGACATAATCACTCTCTCATCCCCCATTGTATAAAGGGTTTTTAACTCCCTTCAAAAGTAATTCTTTGTTATAAGTCACCTGATCAAAAAACTTGAGGGTTGGTTTTGAGCACCTGATCAAAAGCTCATTGGTGGCAGTCACCTGATCAAAAAACTTCTAGTGGATTCCTACCAGGGTGGTAGAAGAGTGGATGTACCCATGTTTGGGAACCACTATAAATTTCTTGTGTTGTCTGGTTGCTCTTTTCTTTTGTTTTTGATGTGGCTGTGCTATTTAAGTTTGTTGTTCTTATGTTTAGTTAGTTAATATTTTGCTAAGCTTGTGGTAGAACAACACATCTTAGGACTGTTTGTGTGTTGATTAGAAAAAAGTTTTATAAAACCTAAATACTCTATTCACCCCCCCCCCCTCTAGAGTATTTCAGATCTAACCCTCACTTTCATAGCCTACAATCTAGGACTCAAAGACATGACCCTGACTATACATTGTGGGTCAAGCATCCTAATTAGTGAACCTATCCCAAATCCAACTAGGGATCCAACAAAAAGTGCTGAGACAGAAACTTGTCTCAGCTGTTAATAAGAAACCGCTGAGACCGCTGAGACCACTGAGACAGAATCGTTGAGACAAAGTCAGGGAAAATTTACCAAGTCTAGAAGCTCTAAGAGCCAAGATAGATGGCATTGAGTTACGTAACATCACTCAATGCTTAATGAAGTTCTGGAATATTTTCCAAGTCCAGATGGTGATGACCACTGCTGACGTCATCAAAGTCAAAATTGCATAAAGCTGTTGCAGGAAAGCTGTAGTGGCGTCGAAAGCTGCTTTGTCCTTTTCTAATGGAGGTGGCGCTCACCAATCTTTAGTTGGGCCCACACACAATTGTGTCGTTGATTCAAATCAATGCATATAAAAAGGAAAAACAAAAGGGGGTTAGGGTTACAAAAAAAGAACGGAGAACAAACGTAGAATATTCTAAGAAAACCAGAGGCAGTTGGACATCATCTTCTCCAATAAGCTTTAAAGCTCAAGTCTACCAGAGATAGGCTGAAGGCAAAGGAAGATAGCTAAAGCTCTTCAAGTTCAGCAAGATAGTTCTCTACAGAACAAAGAAGCTGATTCTTCCATTTATCAAGCTGATAGTTATTCATCTATGCAGCAGAAAATTGTTAGCTGTAGAAGAAGACTAATTCCTTCTACAGCAAGAGAGCTGGACTAATATCTGCTCTGTCCAGCAAGAAAGACTCAGAGATTTATCTCTAATTCAGTATTTCATTATTCTGTTTTATTTCCTGTAGGATTCAGTTTATCTAAATCTGAGTGTAGGGCACTTTGTGCCTGAGTTGTAAGTAACTAATTAGTCACTGAGGTAGGATCCAAGTGTGGATCTGAGCTGTAGGGCTTAATTTCCTGAGGTGGGAGAGTGTTTCTCTTTGAGGTAGGATCCAAGTGTAGATCTGAGGTAGGGTTGTCCTCCTAGCCTGAGTAGTAGGCCTTAGTGATAAGGCTGAGGTAGGTGACTGGTGAGTCACTTAGTTATAGGTGACAAGTATGTCACTGAGTTGTAGGCCTTGAAGGAGGCTGAGCTGTAGGTACCTGGAAGGGTGCTGAGTTATAGGAGTGCTGCAGTACTCTGAGAGTAGTGTTTTGTGCCTGAAGTTATAGGGCTGAAGAGCCTGAGATGTTGTCCTTAGAAATAAGTCTGAGGTAGGTGATCAGTGGATCACTTAGCTGTAGGAGCCCTGCAGGGCTCTGAGGTAGGAACACTTATAGTTCTGAGTTTGGATTCTATAAAGAATCTATGTGTAAGGCTGAGGGCCTAAGGTGTAAGCTCTAAGGAGCATATTGGTAGAGTTTGTGCCTAGTCCAATAAATCAGTTGGATAGGTGGGATGGAAAGTGGATGTACCCAATTAGGGAACCACTATAAATCTTTGTGTGTTTGTTGTGTGCTTGTTTTATCTTTTATTGCAGGTGCTAAGTACAAGCTCTGGATAACACAAGAAGAAAAAAGCTTAAAAATTTAAAAATTTCAAAGACCTATTCACCCCCCCTCTAGGTGATTAGCAAACCTTCAGTTAAGTAACTTTGAAGTGGTATCAGAGGGAAGTTCCTCAAAAAAGATTTAACAATCTGAGTATACCTCTAAGATTAGCTACATGAAATAAGGATGGGGTCTGGTGTAAACTACAAAGAATTGGGGGCCATTAAGTTACCAATCTGAAGAAAGGAAGGGTTTGGCCTCTAGAAGGAAAGGGTTAGGCTATTCATGGAAGTTGCTGACCATAGGATTTACATCACCGTCAACGATGGACCTTTCATCCCTAAGAAGATCTCACTTCTAGATACCAACATCCAGACTCCTAAGTCTTATAAAAAAATGAACAAAGATGAGCTCCTCCTTGCCTCGATGGACAAAAGAGCTCAAAATATTATTGGCAGTGTTGTAGATGATTCAACCTTCTAGAATCTGGTGCACATCAATACCTCCAAGGAGATGTGGGACACCCTAATTGTGTTCAAGGAGGGTTCAAAAGAGGTGAGGGATGACAGAAAATCCAAGCTCAACCAGGAGTATGAGGCCTTCATCCAAGGAAAGTCTGAGGGCATTGCTGAGAGCTTTGAAAGATTTTTCAGAATTGTGAATGAACTGAGAACATATGGAAGGGTTTTTGGCGCCTATGAGCTAAATGACAAATTTCGCAGATCCCTGACAAAGGATTGGGACACAAAAATCTATGCCATCAGGGACATAGGCAAGTTAGCTGACACTCTACCTCCAACCCTGCTTGGAAAGCTACTGTCTTATGAGATGTAGCTTACAGCAAGGAAGGAAGAAGAAGAGAATGGCAGTAAGTCATAGAGCAAGGAGAAATCTGTGGCATTCAGAGCTAATGCTTCAACTAGGAGCAGAAGGAAGATCTCTCAAGTCAGGAGAACTGCTGAGTCAGAATATGAGAGCTCAAGGTCCAGCTCCTCTGGCAGGCATATATCTGATGAGGACCTTGCTGCCTTCTCTAGGCAATTTCAGAAATTCATGAAAAAGGGGCATTGGAAGAAGAGAAGGCCATCCTCCTCCTCACTGCACAGAAGGAAATCCTCTAAGAAGGACATTTATGCTCCAAACTCTAATCCACAATCTTCCTTTAATATTATTTATTTCTGCTGCAGCAAACCTAGGCATGTAGTTGTTGACTGCCTAGTAAAGAGGAAAGGAGTGAAGAAGTACCATAAGGGAAAGAAGAAAGAGAAGTCCCTTGAGACTAAGAAGGAAAAGACCTGGACTGACTCCTTCTCTGGGTCAGACAGTGAAGAAGAAGAAACCTACATTAGGCTAATAGCTGTTGCTGAAGAAGAACCTGAGGAATATCCTACTGCTAGAATAGGGATCAGGGCCCCTCTATCACATTCAAAAAGTGACTCAAAGATGGATGAATATGAAGATGAAGATGTTCAGTGCCATGGATTGATGGCAATAACAGATTATGAGAGCAGCCGAGATCATCCTGGTCAAGCTCAGGTAAATTCCAAATATATGTCTTCTACTTCTTATCATGAGGTTAGCTCAGATTTTGATGCTCAATCATCAAGAGATAAAGGGGATTCAAACTCTGAGGATGATGTCAATTCTATAATTGACAAGTATGGAGAACTTCTTGAAGCATTCAAGAAGTGTAAGCTCCTTGACAAGTGACATGCAAAAGAGCCTCTTAGTCTTAAAAGCAAGTGTGAGGACCAAGAAAAAACCCTCACTGTCATGGCTGCACAAGTGGCCCAGCTCAAGGAGATCATTGACAGTGAGTCTGTGGTTAGAGTCTCAAATGAGAAACTTATCCAAAAACTTGAAAATGATCTCCTAAATGAAAAATTGCTAGTGACCAAATTTTCTAAGCCAAACACTGTGCTACCCTTAATTGACACCCACCTTACCCAAACTGGTAAGAAAGGGTTGGGATTTAAGGGACCTGCTAGACCTTCCAATCCAAAAGGAACGAGAAAAGGGAAGGCACCAGTTGTGCCTCTAGCCTCATTGCCTCAAATTCCTTTTCATAGAGTTTTTTTGCCTTCTAACATGTATGACCATGAAAGCTGTTATGGTCACGAGGAGAATGGCAGATCCACTAGTATGGACCAATGTGGCCCTTGCCAAGGTGGAAGATACATCCATATGAGAGCCTTTAAGGCTACCCATGAGGAAATTCAATTGGCCCATCCTAGACCATTTGTTTTTGGTGCCCCAGCCCCAAAACTCAAGGTTAATGCTGGTACAGGGAATCTGAATCAACCAGCAAAAATAATGACTCATGATGAGTCTTCTAGCAAGTATGGAATGGCAATTTAAGATGCTATCAGAAGCTTGTCAGCTAAAAAGAGACATGTAGCTGGTGGCTCTTAGAAAAGACAAAAATAGACTACTGAAAGACTTTCCTTCAGTCAAATGGCTGCTAAAAGAGAACAGAAGTATAAAGCAGCACATCTCCCCACTGTTCAGGGAGCAGTACAACCTAATACTGGTCCCAAATAGAAAATGAGATATAATATCTATGATTGCTGGTATTGTGGCAATGTGGGCCACTATGCAGTAGATTGTTGGCACAATCCTTCAGTATTAAGAGGTTGCCAACCTGTCACATATTCTGCAGAAAGGCATGGTTATTTTCAGGCTAATGTGAACCTAGGACCCAATAGATATTGGGGTCCTAAGGTGAGGTGATTTATTTTTCTTTTCAGGTTAGTTCATGTACCCATTCCTCTAAATGGTACTTGGACAGTGGATGTTCCAGACACATGACTCGAACAAAGGAGCTGCTAAAGGAGTACACTTCAGTAAAGAATGTCCACAAGGTCATCTTTGGAGGCTCTGACAAGGGGATAACCAGAGGTTATGGTAACATCTCCAATGGCATAATCACCATCACAAAGGTGGCTTATGTGGAGGGGTTGCAACACACCCTCCTAAGCCTAAGTCAATTGTATGACCTTGGTTATGACATTTCCTTCAACAAGGATATGTGCCACATCAAGAGGTTAAGTGACCAAAGTGTCATTTTAATAGGCACTAGGAGTGGGAATGTTTATTGGCTAAACTTTTCTTGCTTAGATAGTAGTTCTACTATATGCCTAGTTGCAAATGACAATGTCTCACATTGTGTCCAATGGCACAAGAGACTGGTTCATTTGAACTATAAGATCATTGGTCAGCTCTTCAGTGATGAGCTAGTTAGGAATGTTCCCAAAATAAAATGCTCCAAGGAGGGTATCTGTGCTGCTTGCCAAAAGGGTAAGCAGACTAAGACCTCTTTCAAGAGCATTGGGACCAAGGACTCAGTGAGATGCTTATATCTCCTGCATATGGACTTGTTTGGTCTTACGCATGTTCATAGTCTAGGTAGGAAGTTCTACTCCCTTATGGTGGTTGATGACTATTCCAGGTTTTCTTGGGTGTTCTTTCTTAGAAGAAAGGATGAAACCCTTGATGTCTTCATGAATTTTTTCAGGCAGATTCAGAATGAACTTGCATGCTCTATGGTCAAAATAAGAAGTGACCATGGAATTGAATTTCAGACTGCTACCATGACTACATTCTGTGAAGTGCAAGGGATTCATCAAGAATTCTCCTCTGCAAGAATATCCCAGCAAAAAGGGCTAGCTGAGAGGAAAAATAGGACTCATAGAAGTTGGGAGAACATTATTGAGTGACACTTGTCTCCCTGAATATTTCTGAGCTGATGCAGTTAATACTGCATGTCATGTTCTCAACAAGGCTTTTATCACCAAAGACCACAAGAAGACTCCCTATGAGATCGTGAAGGCAAAAAACCAAATATATCTTATTTCAGGATCTTTGGTTGTAAGGGTTTCATCTTGAATAATGGCAAGTCAAAGGTGACAAAGTTTGCTGTCAAATCCCACGAGGAGATATTTGTTGGGTACAATAATAATAGTAGGGCATATAGAGTCTATAACTTGACTAATCATGTTATAGAAGAGTCTGTCCATATAGTGTTTGATGAGTCAAGTATGATTAACAATGAGCTATCAAGCTCTTTATCTAGCTATGCAGGTACAAAAGTCATGATGGAAAAGCTCTCCATCACAGATAAAGACACAGTTATGCAAGAAGAATGTGAAGAAGGATGCTGTCTAGAGGACGCACAAGACAGTCTAGCTGGAAATGAAGAACAACCAGCTGAAGAAAATGGTGCTCAACAAGAAGCAGTTAGGATGCCCATGCAGTCAGATATTTGAGAGATCATCCTCCAGATCAGATAATTGGTGAGGCCATATAAGGTGTACAGACTAGAAGCAAAAGTCTCAACAGAGCTCTATATTTCAGCTTCCTATCTAAAGAAGAGCCAAAGAAATTTGAAGATGCAATTCAAGACCAACTTTGGATTGGTGCAATGCAAGAAGAACTTAACCAGTTCTAAAGGTGCAAGGTCTGCAAGCTGGTTCCCAGACCAGATGGACATAATATCATTGGAGTCAAGTGGATTTTCAAAAATAAACTTGATAAAAATGACATTATAATAAAGAATAAAGCTAGACTGGTGGCCAAAGGATACAAACAGGAATACGGGATAAATTATGATCATACTTTTGCCCCAGTTGCAAGGTTGTAAGCAATCAGACTGTTCCTTGCATGTGTAGCCTTCCAGGGATTCAAGGTCTTTCAGATGGATGTCAAGTCTGCCTTCCTGAATGAAGACATGAAGTAAGAGGTATATGTACAGCAGCCGCCAGATTTTGTATATTCGAACTCTCCTACTACTGTATATAGACTTAGGAAAGCTCTTTATGGGCTCAAGCAAGACCCTAGAGTATGGTATGAGATATTGTCTACCTTCCTCACTGAGAATAAATTCTCAAGGGGGAAGATAGAAAAGACCTTATTCCTAAGGGAATCTATGTGCAAGATCATCCTAGTATAGATTTATGTTGATGATAAAATATTTGGCTCTACTGATGACAACCTCTGAAGGAAGTTTGCAAAACTTATACAGGGGAAGTTTGAGATGAGTAGTATGGGTGAACTGAAGTTTTTCTTGGGACTCCAAGTAAAACAGACTAATTATGGTCTTTCCATATCCCAGTCAAAGTTCACCAGGGAGATAATCTAGAAATATGGCATGGAGAATGCTTCCACCATAAGAACTCCCATGATCTCAAGTATGCCTTTAGGCAAAGATGATCCAGGGAAACCTATTTATCAAACCCTGTATAGAGGTATAGTTGGCTCCCTTCTCTACCTCACTACAAGTAGGCGTAATATTATGTATGCAACATGTGTATGTGCTCGGTATTAGCCCTGCCCTAAAGAGTCTCACTACACTACTGTGAAAAGAATCTTGAGATATCTTAAGGGCACTCAAGATCTTGGCATATGGTACCCCAGGAATAGGGAATTTGAACTAAAAGGCTACTCAGATGTAGATTTTGCAGGCAGCAAGGAGGACAGGAAGAGAACTTCTGGCTCCTGTCAATTTCTAGGTGGAAAGCTTGTCTCTTGGAGCAGCAAGAAACAAACAACTTTGACAATCTCAACAGTAGAGTCAAAGTATATTTCAGTTGCAATCTGTTATGCCCAATTGTTGTGGATCCAACATCAACTTTAGGACTAAAATATTCATATAAGTAGAACTCCACTCTTTTGTGATTCTTCTAGTGCAATTTTTATAGCTAGTGAAAGATGGGGTTAGACCTGATTTACTCTAGGGGGGGTGAATAGAGTAATCAAAAATCTTTTTGCTGTTTATGAATAATATCAGAGTAATGAAAATAAGAGATGCCAAGATTAATAGAAAGCAAAAGCACCCTAAGTCAATCTAATCTAACAAAGCAAAGATAACCTAATCTATCACAGCCACAACAAGAAGAAAAAGAAAAGGGCAACCAGACAACACAAGAAATTTTATAGTGGTTCCCCAATCTGGGTACATCCACTCTTATACCACCCTGATAGGAATCCACTAGCACGTTTTGATCAGGTGACTGCCACCTTTGAGCTTTTGATTAGGTGCTCAAAAACCAAATCAAGTCTTTTGATCAGGAGACTTGCAACCAAAATAATCCTTTGAAGGGAGTTAATAGACCCTTTGTACAGAGGCGGGCGAGAGGCTGATGGTGTCTTCTCTTTCTCTTTTCAATAGAGAAGACTACTGGATATTTTTTGATGTCAAGAACTCCTCTCAATAACACTTGGAGTCTTGCACAGGGTGTAGGTCTTTAGTCTTCATCCTTGACTTCAAAATGATATCCAGGAACTTCTGACTGATTTGAGTATGTTGTCCTTGAAGGCTCCTGGAGTGAAGGTTGAAGAAGACTCTTGATTTATGATGATTGTTCTTCTTCTTCTTCAGTAATGTCATGGAGGAAACAAACTGTTTTCTGTACAGAGAAGATTTAAAATATTTTGCTGCAGATCTTCTCTGTATTTGTATTCTTGTGTGTTATCAGTTCTCTTTCTTACTCTGGAAAAGAAAAACTCTTTTATATCTTCAGTCGAATTCTCCTTTTGAATTTTGAATTCCATTGCATTAATTGCTAAAGGTCTGGAGAATGCAAATCAGTTGGAGAGAATATTTGCATTAATGAATTTACCCAACTGTACCATTAAAAACAGCAAGTAATATTCCTGATGAAGACTGTAATCAATGCTACCACAAACGGCTATATTCAGAGAATATAAGCATTAATCACTCAGGAATTAATGCTATGGAACAAGGACAAAAATGAGGGAAATTTCCAAGTCTGGAAGTGCATAAAAATCGTCGACCAGAGAATAGATTTCGTCGACCTGAGATCAAAGTTCGTCGACCAGAGAAATCCTGTTCGTCAACTTGAGAACCATGTTCATCGACCTGAGTTCAGAGAACTGCTTTCTGTGGATAATCTGCCAATTATGTGGTCCAAGTTCATCGAATTGATAACTTGTCTTAGTCGACCTGAGTTCAGTGAAAGTACTCTGAAAGAATGTGTTGAAGTTGAACTTCAGAATTCGTCGACCCGAGCTCGAATATCGTTGAGATCAACTCAGAGAATTAACTTTGAGTTCATCGAGCAGAGCGTGACTTTTTTCAAGATGAGTTCGACGAACGTCGAACTCTCTCCCTGAACTTGATTTTCTTCTGAGTCTGAGTCTTCTGTAGTCTTCAGTTGGCTGGTCCACGGAAGGTTGATACTAAGGACTTAGCCTAAACTCTAGAACACAATGACATGACCCTGGCTATACATGGTGGGTCAATTATTATAGTTAGTGAACCTAGCCCAAATCAAACCAAGGATCCAACAATCTCCACCTATTTGGGTGAGGTCACTAATACAAATGAAATAAAGACATTCACAAAGCAGAAAAATATATCTAGCAAAAAAATTGAAATATGCAGCAGATATTTACATAGTAGCTTTGTGACAGTAAATAGATATAAAGTTCAGACAAACAGAAACTAAACAAAATACTTTCATTCCTTTTTCTTCAGCTTTTCCTTTAGATTGTCATCTTTTTCCTGGTCAGCAGGCTGCGTAAACTTGATTTCCCTATTTGGATTAGCTGCTTGCCTCTTGTATATTATCATATCAGTAGCTCCAATTATATTAAGGGAGGTAGCTCTATGCACAACAGCCACTGGATGTAGGTTCATGTAAGCATCTATATTAAAGAACTTATTAGCTTTCTCATACCTTTTTAATTATTCTTTTTTGTATTTAGACATAGTAGAATATTGTGATGGATATTTTCCTTCAGTTTTAGCTTTATTTATCATTGATAATCAAACATGTTCCTGGAACCTGGCCATTTTAGAAGTTGTCTCTGTCTCTATATCCACAAAGGGAATGGGTGGAGACTCTGGCCTTTTAGGACTGTCAGTTTTTTGTGGTTCAGGAGCTTGCTATTGCTGTTGCTGATGATGTTGTTGTAGTTGATGTTGCTGATGTTGTTGATGTTGCTATTGTAGATGTTGCTGATGTTACTGTCTGCTTGAAGAGTACCTCTGCTGTCTGCTTCCTTGATATGATGAGGATCTACCTTGATTTCCGTGGTAGGTTTGGGAATATGAGGTAGACCTCTGAGGAGTATTGCCTGAAGCACCAAAAGTAGGTGGAGGTGGAGGAGGACCTTTCTAATGCCTCTGAGTAGGAGGAGGAGAATATCTCCTACTTTTCTTCTTTGCCTTTTATTGATTCTTTGACAGCCACATCAGGGCTAGCATCCCAGGGTATGGAGTAATTTTCTGTAGAATATAATAAGGTGTATCATATGTGGGATTTAACTTGGGAGCAGCAACTGGAGGAGCCTTTCTTTTATTTGAAACTTTCTTCTTGGCAGAGGGACTATCATCAGAGTCATCATCCTCATCTTCATGATCAGAGGATCCTTGAGGATCATCATGTAAGGAATAAATGGCCTTCAGAAGATCTTAGTCAATTTGCTTTTCAGCCTGAGGCTGTGCTTATGGTTCTGGAGCTAGAGCAACTTCTTGAGCTACTGTTTCAGCAATACTTTCAGCAGCTAATAAATTTTCTTGTTTTATATCTGCCATAATTATTTTATCTAAATCTGGCAGTGGACTGTCATCCATCATGTATGTTGGAGCTGAGATGGCTTCTAGAGAGGAAATTTCCTTGGAGGGGGATTGTACATCTAGTAGCTTTATTACTGTCAAACAAGCCTTAAGTTGCTTGGCAACTGTGGGGCTTATTGGTGTTGTGTATGGTACAATGACCACAGAATGTTGATAAGAGGAGCTGGGTAGAATATCTCTGTGCATAAAATTGAATAGCTCTAATAAAGAATTCAAATTAACTGTGGTATTTAGAATATAATCACCAACAGTTTTAATTTCAGCCATAACTGGCTCATCCATATCTGTATTTGAATCAATTAAATCTATTATATCAGTAGGAGTGGCTGTGTCCTCTGAAGAATCTGACATCATTGAATTTGTTTCTACTTCTGCTGCTGCTGCTACCACTGGAACTTCTTCATCATGGAGCATCTGCCCCTGACTGGCTGTAGGGGGTCCTAGAGCCAGTACCCCAGAAGAAGGGACAGGGGATAGAGCAGTAATTTTGGCAGAGAGAGTATTGATGGAGGCAATGAGAGGTGCTAGAGCATCAGCTAGAAGTTTATTAATTGTGGGAGAGATGAATGCTAGCAAATCTTTAGCAATGTTAGAAAAGTTAAGATAGAGGGGTTCTGGAGAAGAAGTGGAGTAGGGGGTGTGATGTCCACATTGAGAACATACAGTGAAGGCAGTGGAGAAATCAGTGTGAGTGTAATCAGGAGCAGTGGATGGAATGGCATTTTGAGTGGCTAGAGGGATAGGGATAGAGGGAGTAGCAGTTGTAGAAAGTGGAACTGTTATTATGTGGGAGGAGATGGGTTACTAGATGGGTGATTAGTGTGGATATTATTGTGGAGATTGTAAAGGAGATTGATGTGGGGATGGCTGTGGTGATTGATGTGGTGATGACAGGAGGTTGAAGGATGGTTCCTGCATAGAGGAGGATGGTATGTCAGAGACATTTATGTGGGGAGAAGATGGAGGTGGAGATGGTGGTGGTGTAGAATGTTCAGGAGATGGAACAAGAGTTGGAATATAAATTTGTTATTATTGTTGTTGTGGTTGGGTTGTGGAGAAGAAGGAATGGTGTTGGTGGAGGGAACTTATTCTGGGGATAGAGGAGCGGCTATGATGGCCCTGGTGCTCTCAGAAGATCTTGAAGATGATGAAGCCTTGGAGGGCTTGGTGATCTTCCTTTCCCATCTGCCAAACAGGGCAGAGGTAAGCCTCTTGGACGCATTGAGGAACATGATCGTGGAGACCAGATATTCAGGAGCCTTGTCATGAAGGACGATTCACAGAATCCGTCCAAAACATATTTCCTTCTTATTATTTTTCTTTTTGATCAATTCAAACAACAACTTAACCCTATTGGCTGCTTTCTTCTCTACCAGAGCACCCATAACCATGAATTGTTTCCTAGTTATGTTGTCGTGAGCGTTGTGTTTGCCCAGCAGCACTTTCCCGATGACATTTGCCAAGAACTTATACTCGGCAGATAAGTTCTTCTATAATAACTTGTTTGGGTTCTCTCCAGAGTGACCCATTTTGATCAACATATTTTCATACTCCTCATTGTCGATTTCGATTTCTTCTTCACCATTCAGTAAACCGAAAACTTCGGTTAATATATTGGGGAAAGGGAGACTGAGTTATCAGAAATTGTTCCTGTCGTGGTATCTTCTGTTGTTGTAGAGGTAAAGACCCATTCTTTGATCTGTCATTGGAATCTTTATTCTATGCGTCATGAATTATTTCAGATTTTGATCTTCAAACAAGTTAAGAATTTCCACGAAGATTGGATCAGAGTGCTGAAATGAGTCGAAGTTAATATCAAAACCCTTATCAAATTTCATTGTGGAAAGAGTGCTCGCCGGAATCGCCATGAGTTCTCCGGCAACAAAAACAAAAAGATCAAGTGCAAAAGAACTGAAAGCGCGGGATGGAGCTCGAAGAAATCCTAAATATAAGCTTTTCAGAATATGAACCGGCAGACTCCGTTCGACGACTAATAAAGATTCGTTGATCTGAGGTCGACGAAATATTTCATAGTCAAAAGAATTCGTCGATCTCTGTTAGATGATGTGAAAACAATTCGTCGAGCTCCGTTCAAAAAAAGTTTTCTGAAGCAAATTCATCGATATCCAGTCGACGAAAATAGCTTCACTCACAGAGAGTTCATCGATCTTCGTTCAACAAATTTCTCTAGAAATTTTCCCAGTTCATCAATCTCCGTTTGACGAAATTTGAAAAATTCATCGACCATAGATAGAAATTAAATTAAGGCTTCTCCATTTATCATATCAAGCTTATTTATGAAGAACAGATGGTTCCTCTCTTCCAAAGGTTTGGTGAAGATATCTGCTCTTTGCAAATCAGTGTATATATAGACAAGTTTAATTTTATTTTTGTCTACACACTCTCTAATGAAATGATGTCTAATGTCTATATGCTTAGTCCTACTGTGATGGACAGGATTTTCTGCAATGGAAATTGCACTTGTGTTGTCACATAGTAGAGTTGAATTATTTAAGTTGAACCCATAGTCTAGTAGTTGGTTCTGAATCCACAGCATCTGGGAACTGCAACTACCAGCTGCTATGTATTCTGCTTTAGCAGTTGATGTAGACACAGATGACTGCTTCTTGCAAAACCAGGAGACTAATCTAGCACCATGGAATTGGCATGTTCCAGAGGTACGTTTTCTGTCTACTCTGCATCCAACAAAGTCAGCATCTGATTATTCAGCTAACTCAAACTCTGACTCAGTAGGATACTAAAGTCCTAGACTAGGACAACTATTTATATATCTCAAAATCCTTTTTTAAGAAAATTAGGTGAGATTCTTTAGGGTTCACTTGGAACCTAGCACAAAGACATGTAACAAACATTATGTCAGGTCTGCTTAATGTAAGGTATAGTAGGGACCCAATAATATCCCTTTATGACTTCTGATCAACAGGTTTCCCATGTTCAGTAGAATCTATTACAGCATTAGTCGGCATGGGTGTCTTCTTTGCTGAGACATCAGCCATCCCAAACTTTTTGATAAGCTCCTTAGTATACTTAGTCTGGGATATGAAGATGTCATCAGTCAACTGCTTCACTTGGAGACCAAGGAAGTAGGAGAGCTCACCCATACTACTCATTTTAAATTTAAATGCATGAGGTTAGAAAACCTCTTGCATAGTTTGGAATCTGTAGAACCAAATATAATATCATCTACATAAATTTATACTAAAAAAATTTAATCCTTTTGCTGCCTAGTGAATAATGTCCTATCTACAATGCCTCTAGAAACTTTATGCTCTAACAATAAGCTAGCTAAGGTCGCATACCAAACTCTTGGAGCTTGCTTTAAACTATAGATGGCTTTATGCTATCTAAAGAGATATGAGGGATGAGTTCGAGAAATGAAACCTGAAGGTTGTTCAACATAAACCACTTCTTTTAGTTCTCCATTCATAAAAGCACTTTTAACATCCATTTGAAAAACTTTGAATTTCTTGTAGGCAGCATATGCAAGGAAGATCCTGATTGATTCTAGCCTTGCAACAACAGCAAAAGTCTGGTCATAGTTAATCCCTTCCTCTTGCCTATAACCCGAAGCAACAAGCCTTGCATTATTCCTTATGATGACACCTTGGGCATCCATCTTGTTTCTATATACCCACTTAGTTCCAATGACTTGGTAGTCTATGGGTCTTAGAACTAAGTCCCAAACTCTGCATCTCTCAAATTGATTGAGCTGCTCTTGCATTGCAATATTCCAGTGTGGATCTTGCTCTACATCTTTGATGGATTGGGGATCAATTTGAGATATAAAGCAGGCATGCATAAAATCTTGGTTGAGTTGATGCCTTGTTTGCACACCAACTGACATGTCTCCAATTACTTGAGATAAGGGGTGATCTCTAAGTGTGATAAATTTAGTGGGTGGAGTTGGTTGTTCAACAGCTTGGGGAATGAATTACTCTTGTGGAATTAAGTTAGCTGTTGTTGGTTCATCACTGATTACAGTGTCTTCTTCTTCACTTTCTTCAGCACCTTGTGGAGAAGGATGGCTAACTACCTCATTGGTGAGGGTCAGTTCATTAATCTTCTCATACAAATTATGTTCCTGCAAAGATTCATTTGTAGAAGAAGTCTTCTCATTGAAAAACATGTTAGTCTCATCAAATGAAACATGGATAGATTCTTCAATTTTTAAGGTATATTTGTTATACAACCTATAAGCCTTGTTTACTTGGGAATATCCAAAAAAATTCTCATTTCAGCCTTGGCTTCAAACTTTCTAATGTGTTTCTTATTATTATTGTGTATACAACATAAACGTCCAAAAATTTTAAAATAGTCTACTTTAGGTTTCTTCCCTTTAAGTAGCTTATAAGGAGTTTTATTCTTAAGCTTGTGTATAAGACTTCTATTCAGTACATAATTTGTTGTGCTTACAGCCTCTGCCCAAAAGGATAGAGGCAAATATGTATCTGCAAGTAATGTGTCTGCTGATTCAATTAATGTTCTATTCTTCTTTTCAGCAACCCCATTTTGTTGAGGTGTTCTATGAGCTGAGAAGTAATGCCTGATACCTTCGTTCCTATAGAACTTTTGCATAAGAAGAGGCTCAAACTCAGTACCATGTTCACTTCTGATCTAAACTAGAGTAGAGTACTCAATCTATATGTTCTTGAGAAAATCAGTAAGAACCTTAAAGTTATCAGACATAGATCTCAGAAAGAAGACCCAAGTGAATCTAGAGAAGTCATCTACAATCACTAAAGTATAAGATTTCTCTCCTACACTTTGTACTGCTATAGGGCCAAAAAGGTCCATATGTAGCAAGTACAATATCCTAGGTGAGTCACTTTTGTTTTAATGATTTAAAGCTACTTTTAGTTTGCTTGCATAATTGACAAGCCCTGCAAAGGCTTTCCTTCTTGTAGGGGCAAGAAGGCAACCCTCTGACAAAGTTGTCCCTAGATAATTTGGCAATATTTTTCAAGTTAACATGACATAATCTCCTATGTCAAAGGTCATTATTATTACTAGTTGAATTAAACAGGCAGATTTCTGATTTAGAAGAACTAAAATTAACTAAGTAAACATTTCCTATCCTAGTGCTAGTCAACACTACATGACTATCTAAAGAAGTAATAATGCAGGAAGTTTTAGTAAATGATACCTGATACCTCTCATCACATAATTGACTTATGGAGATAAGGTTATGCTTCCGTCCACTTACATATGCAATCTTCCTAAAGGTGATAGCTCTAACCTTGACTATTCCATAGCCTTCAGTCTGGCCACAATTGGAGTCACCAAATATTACTTTTGGTCCTAGCTTTGTCTTTTAATTAGATAAGGTGGCCTTGTTTATAGTCATATGCTTAGAACAACCACTATCCAAATACCACTATTGCTTTGTGGTGGGATAGTCTTTCACCTGCAATAAAACAGATTCGCCATTCCTGACCTAGGTTACGGTCCTTCTTTCTTTACATAACTAAAGCTGGAAATAAATGAACATTCAGGTTGGCTTTTATATCCTAAGGGATGATATCCTCTAAGTGGAATGATCCATTGATTAAATTGATTATTAAATGTTCTTGGTTGGTTATAAGTTTTATAAGAATTAAAAGTTTTGTTATATCGAACTGCGTTCGACGAATTCTGGTGAGTTTGTCGACCTGAGTTCGACGAATTAGGATGAGTTTATCGAACTCTACTCAGAGAATGAAAGTAGTCATTTTATGAGCCCCAAAATCGTCGATTTCTGGTCAACGAACCGTACTGGTTTTGTCGATCATAGTTCAACAAATAATTATTATATAAATCTGCGTTCGGAGTTCATCGACTAGAGTTCAACGAACTGTACATATTTCGTGAATCTGCGTTCGACGAAATCTGTTGAACAATATTAAAGTTAGGATTTTTCTGTTTATTTTTCTTTCTCTTATCCTTAGGTTTTGATTCAGTTGGTTTAATATTTTTATCCTTATTTATTATCTCTTTTCGTTTTTCTTGAACAAATTTTATGGGTGTTGTCAGTATATTTTTCTTATGTATGGAAGGTAAGCTTGATGAAACACCTAAGCCTAGTTTGTCATTTAGTCTGGCATTGACTGTACTTGTGATGTCCATCATCTTAAGGCTTCTCCCATTGAGAGATTCCTCAAGTTCCCTAGCCTCACATAATTCTATTTTCAGAGAAATGATTTGTTCATTTGCTAAAACTAAATCATTCTTTAGCTTAGCACTTTCAGAAATACATTTTTCATGATCAGTTAGTTTTTCTCTAAGTAGTTTGACTTCTTTTTCTGAATTTATTAAGTCTATACACATGGATTTAAATTCAATCATAAAATTATCAAAACTATATCAAATGAAGGTAGTACCTGATCAGCTTCAGTTTTAGATTCTTCATTGTCAGATTGTTCTTCAGCATTTGATGGGCTGCAAGAGGCATTGATAGCCATGTGGCAGACTTCCCTTACCTTTGCCTCTCCTTCCTCTTCATTGGAGCTGGATGATGTGGATTCATCTTCTTTATCACTCCAGGTTTCAGCAACAAATCCCTTCTCCTTCTTTTTGTGCTTACTGGAGGAAGGCCTGCTGTATTGCTTGCTTCTGGAGTCTTTTTCTCTTCTCCTCTCCTTCTTCTGATTCCCAGGACACTCTAAGATGAAGTGTCCTGGTTTTCTGGACCCAAAACACACTATTTCTTTAGTGATTGTTTTATCATACCTGGGTTTGTCATCATTCTTGGATGACTTTCTCCTGAAATCCTTCCTATCCATTTTGTAGAATCTCTTAGCAAAGAGACTCATCAGTTCTTCATTGAAAATTGAAGCTTCAGTTTCTTCAGCAGCTTTGAATGCTATATTCTGCTCCTTTCTTACTGGTGGAGGACTCCTTTGTTCTGCAGCTTCCCTGGATTTGATCAACTGCTCATAGGTTTGAGCTTTCCTAGGAGAGATTCTGTGGAAATCAAATTCAAGCTTCTAACCTCCTTGATTGGCCAAATACTGGAATCCCATAAGCTTGGGAAGCATATTAGGATCTTATCATTCACCTCAGTGAGAGAGATGTCTTTGTCCAAGGTCTTCAAGTCACTGATAATGGAACTTAATCTGTTGTACATGTCACTAACAGATTCAACTTCATCTTTCTTGAAGTTCTCATACTATGAGATGAGAGTTGATCTTCTATCTTTTCTCTCATCTGTTGAGCCAACAACCATCTAGTTAAGAGAATCCCAGATTGCTTTTGCAGAGTTGTACTCAACCACCTTTTGGAAGATGTCATCTGACATGGTCTGGGCCAGTATATTTATAGCTTTTGCATCAGTTATTTTGGCTTTCTTTTGAGCATCAGTCCACTCAGGTGGTGGAACTGCATGAGTGATTGAAGTTGATGTCGATGTAGAAGCTATTGGTTGAGTAGGACCTATCAAAATTGAATTGAAAATATCCTCATTAATAGAATTCATATAAAGATTGATTCTTGACTTCCAGATTGCAAATTTATTCAAATTACAAACTGGAGGTCTGGTGCTTGCATAATTCTTGTTTTGTGCCATGCTGTGAACTAAATAAACCTAAGAAAAATAAAGATCAGATCTGACATAAGATCTTTTGGTTCCAGGGTTAGCTTGTACAACCAAAGAAACTGCTCTGATACCAATTGAAAGATGGGGTTAGACCTGATTTACTCTAGAGGGGGAGGTGAATAAAGTAATCTAAAATCTTTTTCCTGTTTTTAAATAATATCAGAGTAATGAAAATAAGAGATACCGAGATTAACAGAAAGCAAAAGCACCCTAAGTCAATCTAATCTAACACAGCACAGATAACTTAATCTATCACAGCCACAGCAAGAACAAAAAGAAAAGGGCAACCAGACAACACAAGAAATTTTATAGTGGTTTCCCAACCTGGTTACATCCATTCTTCTACCACCCTGGTAGGAATCCACTAATAGGTTTTGATCAGTTGACTGTCACCTTTGAGCTTTTAATCAGGTGCTCAAAAAATAAATCAAGTCTTTTGATCAGGAGACTTGCAACCAAAATAAACTTTTGAAGGGAGTTAATAAACCCTTTGTTCAGAGGGGGGGGGGGAGAGGTTGATGGTGTCTTCTCTTTCTCTTTTCAACAGAGAAGACTAGTGGATAGATTTTGATGTCAAGAACTTCTCTCAATAACACATGGAGTCTTACACAGGGTGTAGGTCTTTAGTCTTCAGCCTTGACTTCAAAATGATATCCAGGAACTTCTGACTGATTTGAGTATGTTGTCCTTGAAGGCTCCTAGAGTGAAGGTTGAAGAAGACTCTTGATTTGTGATGATTGTTCTTCTTCTTCAGTAATGTCAAGGAGAAAACAAACTATTTTCTGTACAGAGAAGGTTTAGAATATTTTGATGTAGATCTTCTCTGTATATATATTCCTGTGTGTTATCAGTTCTCTATCTTGCTATGAAAAAGAAAAACTATTTATATCTTCAGTCGAATTCTCCTTTTGAATTTTGAATTCCATTGCATTAATTGCTGATGGCCTGGAGAATGAAAATCGGCTGGAGAGAATATTTGCATTAATTAATTTCCCCAACTGTCCAATTAAAAATAACAAGTAATATTCCTTATAAAGACCGTAATCAATGCTGCCACTAACGGCTATATTCAGATAATATAAGCATTAATTACTCAGGAATTACTACTATGGAATAAGGAAAAAAATGAGGGAAACTTCCAAGTCTGGAAGTGCACAGAAATCATCTACCAGAGAATAGATTTCGTCGACCTGAGATCAAAGTTTGTCGACCAGAGAAATACTGTTCGTCGACCTGAGAACCATGTTCGTCGACCTAAGTTCAGAGAACTGCTTTCTGTGGATAATCTGCCAATTCTGTGGTCCAAGTTCGTTGAGCTGATAACTTGTCTTCATCGACATGAGTTCAGTGAAAGTACTCTGAAAGAATGTGTTGAAGTTGAACTTCCAAAATTCATCGACCGGAGCTCCAATATCGTCGAGCTCAACTCAGAGAATTAACTCTGTGTTCATCGAGTAGAGCACGTCTTTCGTCGAGCTGAGTTTGATGAACTTCGAACTCAATTTCCTGAACTTGCTTTTCTTCTAGGTCAGAGTCTTCTTCAGTCTTCAGTTGGCTTGTCCATGCAAGGTTGATAATAAGGACTTAACCTAAACTCTAGGACACAATGACATTACCCTGGCTATACATGGTGGGTCAATTATCCTAGTTAGTGAACCGAGCCCAAATCAAACTAGGGATCCAACAGATAGGAATCCTATCTCCCATAGCAGGACTAAGCAGATAGAAATTAGGTATCACTTAATTTGAGAACATGTGGAAAGAGAAGACATCTGCCTTGAGTTTGTCTCCACAGACAAGCAAGTGGTTGATATCTTCACTAAGCCAGTAAATGAAGCCAAGTTCAACACCTTCAAATTTTAATTGGGTATGTTGAATCTTGTGTAGCTTCAATTCTCTCATCTACCATATGTTGTACTGTTTATTTTGCAGGTAGTAAAAGTTCTTCCTTCAAATAATGAAGAAAGTGTGTAACTGTTGAGGCGGAGCTTGCCTAACAGCTGAACTGGATTGAGTCAAAGTAGGAATATCTACTCCTGAAAGATAGGGGGAGGAAAACCCTACAGAATGCTCTGTATTGCAGAAGTCAAAAAGGGGGAGGATTGTTAAGGTGTAAGAGGAATAGACAGGTGGAAGAGTAAAGGTAGTTTCTTGCCATGGGGAGCTGATGAGTCCACATTTTACACTGAGTTTTGGACTCATCTGGGCTAGTTTTAACGTCTTAGCACTACACTTAAGAGCCTTTATTGCTTATTTGTGCTTATGTACCTATTTCACGATTAAGTGCACTGTAGGCCCGCTTCTGTGTGCTTTCTGTGTTTCTATATTGTTGTTATTCTTTAGCCCTATCTCGGGGATGTAGTGTGCACGTTCTGGTGGCCTATCTGCCCTTTCTGCTGGTGCAGTGGTCGTGTGCGTGCTTCGGAACCGCTCGGGAGACACCGACGTTGCAGTAATACTGCGCACGACCACTGGACTTATTGTGCATGACCACTGGTCGTGCGCCATCGATCGTACGCATCTTTTCCCTAATCCTGTCTCGGTAATCGCACAAGCACTGGCCATAGTGCGCACGACCACTAGTCGTACGCCACTGCTCGTGCGCATATATGCTGATGCTTCTTGTCTAGGTTGCAGGTCTATTTGGAAAAGTCGCACGATCATCGACCTACAGTGCGCACGACCACTGGTAGTGCGCTACTGATCGTGCGCACTGCTTCTGCTGCCTCTATATTTAAGGCCCTGCTCCGCGATTTAGGTCAACGCCTATCATTTGCTGCGATCGGAGAGTGCGCGGGAATCGCCATTTCACTTCTCCAGCTGCACCATCACCTCCACCTTCGTCGGGACGCCATTGCCAACTACTCCGAAGCTTTTCAACTCTCCGGCGAAGCCCTCGGCCATTGTTGACTTCAACTCCAAGCTTTCCTGCGGAGTTGGTGAAGTAGATAACTTAGAGAACGGACTTAAAGGCCTTCGAGGTGACAGCTCGTTGGTACCGGAAGCCTCCTTGGACTGAGCCCGGAAGCGGATTGACATCTCGCTACTCCGTCCACGACCCGCGGTGGATCTTCACTCTCTTTTGGTTTACTCCTTTTCCCCTTCCTCTGTAGTATGGAATGTTTTGAGCAGTGTAATGAGTACTTCCATCCATGAACATCAAGTTTATTTTATAACTAATGGAATGTTAGTATCTTCTTATGCTTGTGAGTATTGTCTGTGAATGTGCCTCGCTCACCCCACATCCACTTCATTCTCGTGTCTTGTACGATTGCACTCCACACAAGAACACTGCAATCCATTAGCTTCCCTTCCACTCGCCCAACTGAAGTTCGGCATCGCGGCCGACAAACCCACTCCACCTTGCGAAGCGGTGCCGTCGACCCGTATAGCTTTTACTAGTTCCGTAGATCAAACATCCACAATCTCCCTAGTCCTCTATTTCTCTTTTTTTTTCTATTTATAACTCTCATAACGATATTATCTGTACTGTTGCCGTTCTACGCTAATTGCATTCCTCAAGAGACCGACACTCTGGGATTTATTCCCAAAACTTTATTACTTGTGTGACCGGTGCGCTTGCCGATTTACACGCATCAAGTTTTTGGCGCCGTTGCCGGGGAATGCAACTGTAGAGCGACTTCGGATGACTTCAAATATTGTTATAAGAGTTAGTATTGTTTTGTTTTGACTGCTGTTTCCTTCTATTGTGTAGTGTTTGCCACAGTGAATGCAAGGCCGAGCTACAAGAGATTTTGTCGCCTACGACCCAGAGATCGAACGTACTCTCCTAGCACGAAGACGCGTCGCAGCTATCATTTTTGCCCCAATGGGAGACCAGCTGAATATTGATGCAGACAACCGAGTTGGAGGGATACCTCATGTCGACAGAAATGACGACGAAAATGAAGTGAATCCTCCCCAGGTCCTCACCATGAGGGATTATACTACACCTTCTGTCGGGAGCATATACCCCGATTTCGGACCTGCTATCACCAATCCACAGTTCGAGATTAAACCAGCTATTCTGAATATCATTCGGAACAACGCTCAGTTCTCCGGAATTGCCACTGAAGACGCCCATCTTCACCTTACAGAATTCTCCGAAATTTGCGCCACGTTCCGCTACGCTGGAATCCCAGACGAAATAGTCAAGCTCCGCCTCTTCCCTTTTTCGTTAAGGTACAAAGCCAAGACATGGCTTCACTCCCTCCCACCTGGAACAGCCCCCACCTGGGAGGCTTTGACCACAAAATTCCTAGCTAAGTTCCATCTGGTGGATCGGATCGTGAGCATGAGGCGCGCAATAGACAACTTCCGGCAAGCCAATCAAGAAAGTTTAGCCGAAGTTTGGGAGCATTTTAACGAGCTGCTGAGGAAGTGCCCTAATCATGGATTCCAAACGTGGAACCTCGTCAAAAGTTTCTACTTCGCTATTGATCCCCACCATCGAGCCATGATCGATGCTGCCTCCGGAGGAACCATCATGAATCTTGCTCCAGATGATGCTCTGAAAGTCTTACAAGACACCGCCACCCACAGTGCTTACTGGACTGCTGGAAGAAACATCCCACGAAGCACCAGTGGAGTGTTTGCCTTGGATATCCCCAAGCCTGCTCCTGCCGCCCCAGTGATGGTAATCTCATGTCAAGGGTGCGGAAGCACCGATCATCACAACTTCGAATGCTTAGGAGTTGAGGTACCAGACGAATCTTTGTTTATGAATGAGTCCGTTAATTTTGTTGCCAATCAAAACAGTGGAGTACCTTACGGGAATACTTACAACCTGGGGGTGAGAAATCACCCCAACTTTTCTTGGAATCCTAACGCATCTGGCCAAAGATGGCAACCGGGGCAGCATCAAAACGATGTGTATGATTCCGGCAGGCAACCGCGGCCGCCTCAACCGAATTATTCCCAAGGGCCCCCCGTCGTTAAGAAACATTATTTGGAAGAGATGTTCGAGAAGTTCGTTGAGATTTCCCAAACCAACATGACAAATCAGGCCGCCTCGATGCGCAAACTGGAGGCACAATTGGGCCAATTGGCTCAAGTGGTTTCCGAGGGCACCCAAGGCACCTTACCGAGCAACACCGAAAAGAACCCCCATGAACAGGGAAAGCGCCTTGGGGAGGACACTTCGGGAAACCGCAACGAACTTGTCATTAATTGTAAAATCAATAACATCGAAACTCCAGCATTATGCGATTCCGGGGCGTCCAGCAACATACTCACTTTGCAATATGTTGCGAAGATGCACTTACAAGTTGACATTGAAAATCGGAAATCGCTTATCTTAGCTAATGGCAATTTGGTTGACACTAAGGGCGGTGTTCGGGACGTTGAAATCGAGGTTAACGGCACAAGTATCACCACTGACTTTCAGGTTTTGGGACCACAGGACAATAAATCCATTCCTATATTAGGGGTCCCATTCCTAACAGCCAGTGGCGCATCCCTCAACTTTTCCAAAGGCCGTGTCACTTGGCCAAACGAAGAGTCCACCCTCGATAACACATCTATACATTCTTATCCCATCCAAAATAACAATTCTCTGAGTGTCACAGATATCAAGCTGGATTCAGGTCTCCCCGCATTGGAAGCACATCTGGAGGAGACGCCAAATAAAGGACTCCCTCAGGAAGTCGATTAGAACCAAGAGCTACTGGTCCACGAAGGGATCAATTGTACCAAAGCCACGGCTACCGTTCTACTGCCAGCCAACTCTGTTGTTGAGCATGACGAACCAAGTTTTATTCGGGAGAAATCCCTGGACACTAATTTGTATAATTATGTTAAGCGATCTGTAGCTTGGGCAGATCCGGTTTCCGTCACGGTGCCGGATAGGCTGCCACAAACCACGACACCAGGAAACCCCACAGCCTACCTCCATTGGAAGTCTCCCACGGTGGAGAAACTGAAAGAGGCCAAGCGTTTACGCGAAGAGCGCTACGCTGCCTTCCAGCATGCGAAAGAGTGCACTCGCAGTAATGGGACTATGCCTACCCCGAATGCAAAAAGACACTCTGCTGTTCTCTCACATCCCACCGGGGAGACTTACCATAAATTTGCTTATAGCTGATTGTGTCATCCTCATTCCTCTTTCCATCCTCTTTCTCGCTACTTGTTGAATGCAGGTTGCTCTACTTTTAATTTTGTTTCCTTTTGCTACTCCCAAGAACTCTCTATTTGTACTGCTAATACAGTTATTTGGTTCACCTTAAGGACGGTAAACAAAAGGGCTTTCGAGAGACAACCCAAGTTGGACCGTTTGGTCCTATGCTGTGTTTTGATTTCTTTTTATATATTCATATATTCCTGTTTCCATATTTTGTTTGGCTGGCATCCTTTAATCGCAGGTGTAGGAATATTTGAGGCGCGGCAACTTGGCCGCACTTGGACATCTCATTGCACGACTGGTATGCTCAATTTTGAGCATAGGTACTTCCTACCCTAGCTATTTATCACATATGACTTGCTGATTTTTACTAGTTGTTGACTTTAAGTCTGGGGGGGGGGGGGAAGAGCATGCCTGTGGTCACTTCACCATACTTTCTGTTGCATACCAGTTTCTTGTTTACTTATTTCTTGCTTTATGTTGCACACATTGAATCACCCACACGAGTGCGCTCTTACCCACACGCACAACCCGAGTAAATTTTATTGCTTTTGTGTAAACTTTAAAATAGTGGTACTGGCTTAGGATTTCAGGATTGAGTAGTTCGAAACTCATGCAGTGCTCCTAATCAAATACTCATTGTTTGTGTAGAGTTAGGATAGAATTAATTTTTCTTTATGCTCGTAGATTTATTTTTTTCTGCGCACGTAAATATTGTTTGTACTTCTCAAAATCTGAATCTGGGATAATCGAACGATAATGTAGGAATGTGTGTAGCCGCCACTAGACTCGTATTGCTCGAGTTGGCAGGAAGGATCATCTTTCTCGGTGGCTAAGAACTTGCCCTAAGCTACTCTCGAAGCATTGGTGCACGGTTAGTCAAGTGTGAGCATGACGTAGGCCTTCATTTTGGCTATTTTGAGCCTTGTTTAGCCGTTCCTACCTGTTAACCGTTGCATGCCAAATTTGTGCCTACCCTTCCTTTGATCTAGCTCCACTCACTTTCACCAAGGCCTGAAGCTATACCCACCATCGCAATCAAATGCTTGAGCTGATTTGTATTTACTGTTTTGCCGAGGTTGTGATAAGTGGACATTGTTTTTGGGGGTGCTGAATTCATTCACGTTTTGATTGCTCCGTTTGGGGATTGCTAGAGCAGAAAAGAAAACAAAATTTACAAAAATAAAAAGCTGATTCGCGCAAAAGCGAGAAAAATATGAAAGAATTGCTTTGAGATTTCGATCCCCATCCTCTTTATTGATTTTGGTCGGGTTCAGCCGTGTTCATACCCGGATTTCAAGCTAAGTCTGGGGGCGTGTGCCCCATTCATTTCTACGTGGCTGTTTTGGTTTGGGTTTCATTCGCTCGCTTGGGTTGCATAGAGCCTTCATGTTTATCTTTGATTACCAAGTCGTTGCCTAAGCCCCATTTTCTCCTACAAGTCCTACTGATTCACGCTTGAGTCTAACCCACGCCGTGGAGAGAGTGTGAACGTGCAAGCGTATGGTCCCCGACATTGGTGGATTCTTTTGGAGGTGATCCTGAGTCCCGAACTTTGGCAATCTCACCTTAGTGGCCTGCCTACTTTCTTCCTACACATGATCGCAAGATTCTCCAGAATTCTAATTTTGAGCAATTACAATATTTATTTACGCCTATCGAATAGTTTAAACTACGTTGTATAATTAAAAAGTTTTTCTATTATGTCTTCTATACCCATGATATATTTGATTTCTCGTCTTACTTCTTTTTGAAATTTCTGAGCCAATTAGCTATCTTCTAGTCCACGGAGTAATGATTTGCTCGGGACGTGCAAATGGTTAAGTCTGGGGGTGTGATGAGTCCACATTTTACACTGATTTTTGGACTCATCTGGGCTAGTTTTATCGTCTTAGCACTACACTTGAGAGCCTTTATTGCTTATTTATGCTTATGTACCTATTTCACGATTAAGTTCACTTTAGGCCCGCTTCTGTGTGCTTTCTGTGTTTCTATATTGTTGTTATTCTTTAGCCCTATCTTGGGGATGTGGTGTGCACGTTCTAGTGGCCTATCTGCCCCTTCTGCTGGTACAGTGGTCGTGTGTGTGCTCCGGAACCGCTCGGGAGACACCGACGTTGCAGGAATACTGCGCACGACCACAGGACTTATTGCGCACGACCACTGGTCGTGCGCCACCGATCGTGCGCATTACATTCCTTTTTTCCTAATCCTGTCTCGGTAATCGCACGAGCACTAGCCGTAGTGCGCACGACCACTAGTCGTGCGCCACTGCTCGTGCGTATATATGTTGATGCTTCTTATCCAGGTTGCATGTCTATTTGGAAAAGTCCCACGATCATCGACCTACAGTGCGCACGATCACTGGTCGTGCGCCACTGATCGTGCGCAGTGCTTCTGCTGCCTCTGTATTTAAGGCCCTGCTCCGCGATTTAGGTCAATGCCTGTCATTTGCTGCGATCGGAGAGTGCACGGGAATCGCCATTTCACTTCTCCAGCTGCCCCATCACCTCCACCTTCGTCGGGAGGTCATTGCCAAATACTCTGAAGCTTTTCAACTCTCCGGCGAAGCCCTCGGCCATTGTTGACTTCAAATCCAAGCTTTCCTGCGGAGTTGGTGAAGTAGATAACCTAGAGAACGGACTTAAAGGCCTTCGAGGTGACAGCTCGTTGGTACTGGAAGCCTCCTTGGACTGAGCCCGGAAGCGGATTGACAACTCGCTACTCCGGCCACGACCCGCGGTGGATCTTCACTCTCTTTTGGTTTACTCCTTTTCCCCTTCCTCTGTAGTATGGAATGTTTTGAGCAGTGTAATGAATACTTCCATCCATGAACATCAAGTTTATTTTATAACTAATGGAATGTTAGTATCTTCTTATGCTTGTGAGTATTGTCTATGAATGTGCCTCGCTCACCCCACATCCACTTCATTCCCGTGTCTTGTCCGATTGCACTCCTCACAAGAACACTGCAATCCATTAGCTTCCCTTCCACTCGCCCAACTGAAGTTCGGCATCGCGGCCGACAAACCCACTCCACCTTGCGAAGCGGTGCCGTCGACCCGCATAGCTTTTACTAGTTCCGTAGATCAAACATCCACAATCTCCCTAGTCCTCTATTTCTCTTTTTTTCTATTTATAACTCTCATAACGATATTCTCTGTACTGTTGCCATTCTACGCTAATTGCATTCCTCAAGAGACTGACACTCGGGGATTTATTCCCAAAACTTTATTACTTGTGCGACCGGTGCGCTTGCTGATTTACACGCATCAGGAGCAAGGAGTAAGTAATTCTCCATAGACTGGAGAAATATGTTGGATCTAGTGGCCAACCTTAGAGGGGGGTAGGGGCTGAATATGGTTTGCGAACGTTTATTGAATTTAAAAGTTTCACACACCAAAACAATCACAGAGAAAAGAATTTCATTGCATTAAATCAATAATGAAAAATAGTGCAAGATCAGTATACATCAAAACTTGATCTTCATGGCGTCAAAGATCAGAGATGAAGAGAATAAAGATTCTTTTAGTTTATATACTGACCAAAATTTGATCGGTTGGCTCTCACCCTTTTCCTCCAGGAAAGCCGTTCAAGCCCACTCTTCACCTCCACACAAGGAAGGGTCTTAGATCCCACTCTTCACCTCCACACAAGGGAGGGTCTTAGAGCCCTGCTAGATCCTCCGATCTAGACGTCCCAAATCCCGGGACGATTTTCCGTGGAATCCTTCCCGGATTCCGACAACCCTCTCTGGTCGATTTTCCTCACCGAAAAACTATACAGAAAATAGAAAAAGAGTACAAAGATTAAAAGTAGAAATGATAAGAAAATGAAGTTCTCCCTCTTGACGACTTCTCTGGTGTACGATCTACGCCCGGTGCTTGAGATCTTCATTGGCTAGCTACCAGTCGGTCCTCAGTGGTCGATGAAGATTCTGGATCGCCAGAGTTCTTCGTTCGCAAACGGGAGGGAGAAGGCTTCCTTCAACTTTGACGAAGACACATGGAGATGGGCGCAAGGAGGCGGCCAAAATCTAGAGTTCAGAAACCATTCGTCAAAATTCATCTTGGAGCTGTAATAATAACAAGAAACGCAGCGGCTTTTATACGTCTTCATGAATACAGGCTACCGCCAGCGGAAAGACTAGCGCCTGCGGTAGTTTTGCGCTCTTGTTGTGCCAGCTGTCCTCCAAAACTGGAAAATAGTCTTCTAAATGATCTTTTGCCTTTTCATTTGAGCTAGCGCCCCGCGGTAGGGCCTACCACTGTGGGGTAACATAGGATACGACGTTCTTGAAAAGGCAACATCCATTTGACAAGGCTAGCGCCGCGCGGTAGGTGCTACCGCCGAAATCTTCCAGAGCGCTTGGATAAAATTAATCGTTAAGTTACCGCCTGCGGTAATCCAGTCGCCTGGCGGTAGCGCTGAGCTCGATATTTATGCCTTTGAAACTCGTCGAAGACCTATCATGGCGCGGTAGAATTCAGAAGAACACTCATCAAAAAGAGATCAAGCTTTCAAACATTCTTCAGATCTCTTCAGCTCTCAAGTGTTCAAGGCCAACATCATTTCAAGACTCCAGACAATCAACATTTCAGCTTGCTGAAATCATCTTCTGCTGGAGATCTATTTTTGAAGGCCTATCACCCTCAGCAAAGCTCATCTTCCTGAAGATCAAGGACTCAGGGGGAGCTTTGAAATCAATCCACTTAGTCTTCTCAGTTGATTGAGAAAGAGAAGACTGCCATAACTCTCTCAACCCCCTCTCTGTAAAGGGTTTTTCAAACTCCCTTCAAAAGTTTAAATCTGGTTTTTGAGCACCTTGTCAAAAGCTCATTGGTGGCAAGACACCTGATCAAAAAATCTGATTTGGTTTTTGAGCACCTTATCAAAAGCTCATTGGTGCCCAGGACACCTGATCAACTCATCCTGCAGTGGATTCCTACCTAGGGTGGTAGAAGAGTGGATGTACACAAGTTGGGGAACCACTATATTTCCTTGTGTCATCTGGTTCTGCATACTTTCTTTTTGTTTCTGGCCTAGATTTTCTTGTGCTTAGTTTCTGCATAGCTTAGTTTTGTGATTAGTTTTATTTCTGCTTCCCTGCTTACACTCATTACAACAATTGTTGTAAAGCTTTGCAAAAGTTTTTCTTTGTGTTTTAAAAAGCACCATATACTCTATTCACCCCCCCTCTAGAGTATATCTGATCTAGTTTCCCCTTTCAATTGGTATCAAAGCCAGGTTGGTTAATCATACCATATCTGTTTGGTTGTACAGGCTAACACCTGAACCCCAAGATCCCAAACTAGATCCTTCTTTTGTATTTTTTTTTGGATTTAGCTTGCACAAATCATGGCCCAAAACAAAGATTATGCTAGCACCAGACCTCCAGTGTGCAATCTATCAAAGTTTGCACTTTGGAAAGCAAGGATTAGACTCTACATGAATTCTATTGACGAAGATATTTTTAATTCTGTCTTGACAGTGTGTCCAAGACCTCCAGAGAGCACAAGCACAAATGCTGTTCCACCTCCATCAGGAACAGATGCTGACATCAAAAAGTGGAAAGTAGCTGATGCCAAGGCAATGAACATTCTAGCTCAAACAATGTCAGATGACATTTTTCAGAAGGTAGCTGAATGTAATTCAGCCAAGGAGATCTGTAACAAGATCTCAGAAATAGTTTCAGGATCAGCTGATGAGAGAAAGGACAGAAGATCCCATCTCATCTCCCAATATGAGAACTTCAAGAAGGGAGAAACTGAGTCAGTGGGAGACATGTACAACAGACTGAGTCTAATTGTCAGTGAACTGAGGACATTAGACAAAGAGGTCTCACTGACAGAACTTAATGACAAGATCCTAATGTGCTTCCCCAGCACTTGGGATTCAAGAATCTGGCCAATTAAAGATGCCAGAAGCCTGAATGAGATCACGACTGAAGCCTTGTTGGGTAAGCTCAAATCTTATGAGCTACTCATCAAGAACAGAGAAGAAGAACAGAAGGCTGCTTCACCAGCCACAAGAAAGGAGAAGACTATAGCATTCAAGGCAACTGAGGATCTGCCTGAAGAAAAAGGAACAGCTAATGATGAACTTCTCAGCTTGTTGGCCAAAAGATTCTATAAGATGGCCAGAAAGGACTTCAGAAGAAGATCATACAAGGAGCAGGATAAGCCAAGGTATGATAAGTCCATTGGCAACAACAAAGACATTATTTGCTTTGGTTGCAGGAAAGCAGGGCATATGGTTCCTGACTGTCCAGAAAACAAGAACAAGGACAGAAGGGACAGAAAAGAAAGAAGAAAGGAGAAGGACTCCAAGAGGCATGGAAGTAGCAAACCTTCCTCCAGCAGAAATAAGCACACAAGGAAAGGATTTGTTGCTGAATCCTGGAGTGAGATTGAAGAGGAGTCAGAAGCCTCTTCCAGCTCAAGTGATGATGAGGATGATGCAGAGGAAAAGGAGTTCTGCATGATGGCAATCAATGCCTCACAACACAACTCAGAGGAAGAGGAGTCAGAGTCAGACTCAGAGACTCAACCTGAAGAAGATCAGGTAATCAGCTCTTTTGATGTCACTTCAGAAGATTTTAAACTCGAATTTAAAGCACTATGTTTAGACCTGCTAAAGTCTGAGAAAGAGATCATCTCTCTCAGAAATCAATTATCTGAACAAAATGCTTTAAAATCAGAAAACCTCAAACTCTCTCAGGAGTTGGAGAACTATAGGGAACAGATAGCTTCACTGAAGAGTGAGCTCTCTGAGGCCAATAAGCTTGAAGAATCTCTCAATGGGAGAAGCATCAAGCTGATGGACATCACAAGCACAGTGAACTCAAGATTCAACAGTACACTGGGCTTGGGTGCCTCATCTAGCCAACCTATTGTTCTAACAACCCCTATCAAGTTCATTTCTGACAAGGGAAAGGAAGTTGTAGAGGTTGTCAGGAAAAATTCTGATCTGCCTCAGAAAACTAAAGTCCAGTACAAATCGTCGAACGGAGATCGACGATCGCCGAACGCAGCTCGACGATCTCAGGACAAATCGTCGAACGCTGATCGACGATCTCAGCCAAGATCGTCGAACGCTGCTCGACGATCCCATATACCTGACCTCAGCGGTAGTCGACCGTCGAACGTAGCTCGACGATCTGACCCACGATCGTCGAACGCAGCTCCAAGATCGTCGAACAGAGGTCAGAGCTCTGGAAATTTTTTCAAAGGCAAGTCAAAATTGAATCCTAAGGGTTCTTCATCCCAAACCTTTAACCCTTATACTGAATGGATTATACCTCCAAGGAGATATCATCCTGAAGGATATAAGAGTCAGCCAGGGATATCTTTCATTTCTGAATTTAAAGGTTATCAACCTAGGCCCAAGGTAAACTGGGTCAAAAACAAGTAAATTATTTTATGTGCAGGTGAAGACCTATCCAACATCTAACCAGCAATGGTATTTGGATAGTGGATGCTCAAAGCACATGACAGGGAACAAGGACAACCTCAATTCCTTTAGAGCCAAGCTTGGACCCAAAGTTATCTTTGGTGATTCCAACTTTGGACAGACTAAAGGATATGGAGAAGTCCAGATTGGTTCTGTAACCTTCAAGAAGGTAGCATATGTGGAATGACTGAAGCACAACCTAATCAGCATCAGTCAGCTATGTGATGAAGGCTACCAGGTGACCTTCAGCAAAACCTTATGCAAAATCAAGTCAGAGGACAACACAACTGTGTTGACAGGTAAAAGGAAAGGTAACATCTACCTAGTAGATTTTCTTTCAACTTCTATAGATATCTGTTTATTCAATTCAGTTTGTAGACCAAATGTTTTATGGCATAAGAGATTAGGACACCTAAACCTTAGAACTATTGCTAGGCTCTCCAAGGACAAACTTGTTAGAGGACTACCTTCTGGCCCCTACAAGAAGGAAGGACTCTACAAGGCTTGTCAATTAGGCAAGCAAACTAAGAACAGTTTTAAGTCACTTAATAAGAGTGATTCACCTAGGATATTGTATCTGTTACACATAGATCTATTTGGACCCATCACAGTACAAAGCCTAGGAGGGAAATCCTACACTTTAGTGATTGTAGATGACTTCTCTAGATTCACTTGGGTGTTCTTCCTAAGGAAGAAGTCTGATAACTTTAAGTGTCTGACAGAGTTTCTCAAATGTATAAAGATTGAGTTCAATACTCACATTGCCCTGATCTGAAGTGATCATGGGACAGAGTTTGATTCTCTTCTTATGCAAGAGTTCTGTCAGAGTGAAGGGATCAGACATACTTTCTCAGCTCCTAGAACTCCTCAACAAAATGGGGTAGCTGAAAGGAAAAATAGAACCCTTATTGAATCTGCCACTACATTGTTGTCAGATGCTCATCTACCTCTATCCTTCTGGGCAGAGGCAGTGAACACCTCCAACTATGTGCTGAACAGAAGTTTGATACATAAACTGAAGGGAAGGACTCCCTATGAATTACTCAAAGGGAAGAAACCTAAAGTTGACTATTTCAAAATTTTTGGTTGCATTTGCTATATTCATAATAATGATAAGAAACATCTAGCAAAATTTCAAGCCAAAGCTGATGAAGGAGTGTTTCTGGGATACTCCATGATCAGCAAGGCCTATAGGGTTTATAATAAATCATCATTGAAAATTGAGGAATCTGTTCATGTTTCTTTTGATGAAACTAACATGTCTTTCAAGGAGAAGATCCCTTCTACCATAGAACCTTTGCAGGAACACTCTCTAGTTGAAGATATGAACAAGCTACAGGTTGCTCAAGAGGATGAAAGCAGTGAAGATGAAAGCAATGCTCAACATATTGAAGCACAACCTGAAGAGCCAGTTGTTGTACCACAAGAGGAAACAACAACACAGGTTGGTGAACAATCAACACCCCCGGTTGATTTAGTAACATCAAGAGACCATCCAATTTCCCAGATAATTGGAGACATCTCAGCTGGTGTGCAAACCAGAAATCAGGTCAACCAAAACCTGTTGCACACCTGCTTCCTTTCTCAAATTGAACCTCAGTCCATTCAAGATGCAGAGCAAGATCAACACTAGATCATTACCATGCAAGAGGAGTTGCATCAATTTGAGAGGAACAAAGTATGGGAACTAGTGCCCAAGCCTAAGGATCATTCCATTGTTGGAACAAAATGGGTATTCAGAAACAAACTGGATGATCAAGGAGTAATAATAAGGAACAAGGCAAGGCTAGTTGCCCAAGGATATTCTCAAGAAGAAGGAATTGACTACGACCAGACCTTTGCACCTGTTGCAAGATTAGAAGCCATCAGGATATTTTTAGTCTATGCAGCTCACAAAGGCTTCAAGGTTTATCAGATGGATGTCAAGAGTGCCTTCTTAAATGGAGACATCAAAGAGGAAGTCTATGTCAGACAACCTCCAGGTTTTATCTCTCCAACTCATCCTGATTTTGTTTTTAGATTAAATAAAGCATTATATGGTCTCAAGCAAGCTCCTAGAGCATGGTATGAGACCCTAGCATACTTCCTCTTGGAAAATGGTTTTATAAGGGGTAGAGTAGATCAAACCCTTTTTATTAGAACCCATAAGTCCCATACCCTACTAGTACAAATCTATGTAGACGATATCATTTTTGGTTCTACTGACTCAAAATTGTGTAGAAGGTTTTCTAACCTAATGCATTCTAAATTTGAGATGAGTAGCATGGGTGAGCTATCCTTCTTCCTAGGATTGCAAGTCAAACAACATGCTGAGGGCATCTTTATTTCTCAAACCAAATATGCTAATGAGCTGGTTAAGAAATTTGGCATGTCTGAGGCATCTTGTATGAAAACACCCATGCCTACCAATGCTGTATTGGATGTTGATGAACATGGGAAACCTGTTGATCAGACAACATATAGGGCAATGATTGGCTCTTTACTGTATCTTACAGCTAGTAGACCAGATATAATGTTTGCTACATGTATATGTGCTAGATTCCAAGTTAGCCCTAGAGAGTCACACCTCACATTAGTAAAAAGGATTCTTAGGTATGTTAAAAGTTGTCCAAATCTAGGTCTCTGGTATCCAAAAGATTCAGCATTTGAGTTAACTGGATTCTCTGATGCTGATTATGCTGGATGCAGAATTGACAGGAAAAGCACCAGTGGAACTTGTCAGTTCCTTGGTGATAGACTTGTCTCTTGGTTTTGCAAGAAACAAACATCTGTGTCAACTTCAACTGCTGAAGCTGAATATATGGCTGCAGGCAGTTGTTGTTCACAAATACTGTGGATTCAAAATCAACTCCTAGACTATGGTTACAACTTAGAGAAGTCAAAAATCTTTTGTGACAATACAAGTGCTATCTCCATAGCTCAAAATCCAGTCCTCCATAGTAGGACAAAACACATAGAGATTAGGCATCACTTCTTAAGGGACAATGTTGAAAAGAATAAAATTGAACTGCAATATATCCCAACTGATTTACAAAGGGGAGATATTTTCACCAAGCCTTTGGATGAAAAGAAACATACTTTCTTCCTAAATCAGTTAGGAATGTTAGATGGAGGAAGTCTTAAATATTATCCAAGATTTTGAAAGCTAAAAGTTGACCAAGACTAGGCAAAATTTCTGATTTTCCTTAGTGTCTAAAATTTCTCTGATCTCTGAACTGCGCTCGACGATTTTCCCAAAGATCGTCGAACGGAGTTCGACGATTTCCTGAATCGTCGAACTGAGTTCAGCGCTCCTTTGATAGTATGGACTATCTCTTCTGGTCAACGATCGTCGAACAGCGCTCGACGATTTTGTTTACTGAACGATCGTCGAACGGAGCTCGACGCCTTTCCAGATCGTCGAACGGAGATCGACGATTTTGGAGTCTCTTCAGATTCCTTTAGAAGCCTCGATCGTCGAACTGAGTTCAACGATCTTTCCGTTTCTGCGTCGAACCCTAATATAAAACTCATTTTTCGCCGTCGTTCTCTCTTGCGCTTTCAATTTCTCTGCAAACTTTTCTTCCCTCCAAACAGTTCTACCTTGGTCGTTTTGTTTGTTAAGTTTTTGCAGGTACCATGGCCGTCTCAGTCGCTGTACTCGCTGCAATGAAATTTGATGCAGGATTTGACATCGATCTAGACTCCTTCAACACCACTGATCAAGTCTTCCAGGACATCCTCAGTTTATTCAAAGATCAGCATCTATCTGCCCTTATGACAACAAGAATCAAACTTGCCTCTGATGAAATCAAAGAATGGGTATATACTGCACACAACCTTGACAACAACACCATTGTTGGATCCATTGGAGGCACCCAGGTACCTCTGACCCCAACAGTCCTCACAGAGGTTTTTGGTTTAAGGAATGGTGAAGACTCTGCTGAACTTTCTGGAGAAGAATTCTCTGATATTCTTGCCAGAATGGGTCATCCTGAGGGGAACCCTAGCAAGTTGTTTAAGAGGAACCTGTCAGTGGAATACAGGTTTCTGGCAGATGTTGTAGGCAAGGTTCTGTTGGCCAAACATTCTGCCCATGACACCATCTCCAGATATCAGCTCTGCCTCATGGGAGCTCTGTTAGATAGGAAAAGCTTGAACTGGGGAGAAGTCTTTTTTGATCTGTTGAAGAAAAAGATAAACAAAACCTTTGTGAATTATGGAAGAATTCTGGGAGTCTTCCTTCAGGCTAAGTGCCCTACCCTGCTAGTCTCCTCTAGAGTGCACATCAATGCCTCCAAGAGACTCACCTGTGCCCTATTTGGGAAATGGGACAGGCAAATCATCAAGCCCAGCAGGCCCTCTCCATCTGCCCCTTCAGGCACCAGGACTCTAAGAGTCACTACCCCCCAGGTCTCTGCCCCTGCAGAGGACCTGCCTGCTACTAGTGCTGCTTCTTCTCCTCCTCCAAGTCCAACCCTACCCATTCCATCCACCACTCCAGCTCCCTCCACCATTACAATTTCCAGCCCATCTCCAACCTCTATTCCATCTCCAGCAACCATCTCATCTCCACCAGCAGACCACTTCCATCCCCTATTCTCTTATCCACCACCAGATGTCACCTCATCCCCATCCCTCCATCCTTCACACTTCTGGATGAATCCTACATGGATGATTCCCCTCCTCTGCTCCAGAATTACCATCCTCTTCCACCTCTTTCCAAGACCTTCTCCACCACATTCTTGCCCAACCCACATTCACTCCATCCATATCCATCCCATTATCCTCCATCTCCACCATCCCCTCTCCTGAGCCATTCATTCCACCCTTCAGCCCTCCTCCTCCACCTCCATCAGCCATCCCTGTACCCTCTACCTCTGCTCCTGCTCTTGAGCATGTAGATCTCCCAGCCTTAGCTGACCAGTTGTATAAGCTCCTTGCACCCAGGCTCTCTCTTCTCATGGAGGCCTCTTTAGCTCCTCTACACCAGTCAGTGGCAGCTCTCTCTGCCAGGCTTTCCTCCTTCCTTACTCCTCAAGCAGCACCCCCAGCAGTGTGCCTTGATACAGCTGTATCTGTATCCAGGCAGGGGGAGATGCCCTATGAAGCCAGCCTTCATGCTGCTGTTGCTGCTACTTCTGCTGCTACTGATGCTGTTTCTGTGTCTGCTTCTGCTACTGCTGCTGCTCCTGCATCTGTTGCCTCTGCTACTCCAGTCCTAGCAATAGACCTAAGGTCTTTGCTATCTACATTTGATACTGCATACTACTGCTGCCTCCCAGAGCCCAATGCTGTCCAGCCCTCTGAAGATCTGTCCAAGGCTCTGGTGCCCTTCTCATGCTGTGACCCCAGTATAATTTCTGCTTATATTCATTCAGTGACTGCTGCTTCTGATGATGTTACTGCTGCTGCTGATTAAGAAAAGGCTGTATCTGCCTCTGAAATTATCCCTGCTGCTGAAGAAATTGTTTCTGTTGAGCCCTTTTCCCAGGATTCTCTGATGACAGAGGCTGCTGTTTTTGAGCCTGCTGAAGTTGTTGTTGTTGTTACTGAAGCTGCTGCTGCTGTCTCTCCTGAAGTTACTAGTGCTGTTTCTGAAGTTGTTTCTGTTGCTCCATATGCTGTTGCACCTGTTGTTATATCTGTTGCCCCATCTGTTGCTGTTCCTGTTGCTGCCCCTTCTGCTTCTGCCCCATCAGCTGCTGTTCAACTGAAAGAAACATTGATGAAGAAGATTGATGCTTTATATGATGCACAGAGTTCTGAATCTGAGGATTATAACACTGCTTCTGATGATTCATCTGCCACCATTGCAAAGAAAAGGAAAGCAAGAAGTAAGGCATTGAAGAGGGTTCCTCCTGCCAAAGTTAGAGATGACAATGATGTCCCTTACTATATTCTGCACAACTGCCAAATCACTGAGCATTGGATGCAGTTCTCTAAGAACCAGCTAAAGGCTATGAAGAAGAAGAGGAAGTATGAGAAAGGTTCCACTCAGTTCAAGCACCCTCATCCTCCTCCACCACCTCCACCTGATGCAGGTGCAGGTGGCAGCTCAGCAAGTTCAGGCCCTGCTAGAAGCCAGGCTCCCTACCAACCTCATGCTAGAACATATCAAAGGGAAAGCCAGTCTAGGGGCTCTTACTCTAGAAGGGGAGGATATAGGGGAAACCAAAGAGAGACTCAGGTTTACTCTAAAGGGCATTCCAGGCAGCATCCTTACTCTAGGGGAGGACATGTTCCTTCTGACACATCTTCTGGTCCTTTCCCCTATAAGCTCAAAGATACTGTGACTGCCAGGACTCCTCAAGATACTTCTTCCAACAGGTATGAGCCATCTGTTCCATTTGAGGACCCTGAGAAGAATCCTATGGCTTGGACTGCTAGAATGAAAGAGCTGGCTGCTTTAGATCAAATCAAGAAAGCCAAAGAGAAAGGCCTAGACACTTCCAACATCTCCACAATGTCAGAACAAAGACAGAAAGAACTAGAAAGATATGCTTCCAGCAAATTTTTTGATGCAGACAGGTACATGGAATTGCATCCTGCTGCAGTGGTTCCAAGGACTTCTATGCAAACATATCTGGGAGCAGCTGATGATACAAGATCCAACAAAGAAGCATTAAATCCTAACAGAGAAATTAAAATGGTAAAAGGCAAAGAAAAGGAATAACTCTGTAAGGTGATAACTCTTGGTTTTTCTGACTGCCTTCTGGATATCATGTTTATATATATCTCTGTGATGGTTCTGTGATGTCTAGCTGCTGTTGTCTTTATGTTTTTGTGACTGTATGATGTTGTTTGTTTTTCCTATGTCTGTAAATAGTTTTCCTAACCCAAATAGGGGGAGATTGTTGGAACACCCTATTACTAATTTGGTTCAGGATCACTATGTCTCTAGGAATCTATGTTTTGACCTTCTGTATAGCTTAATAGGTCAATTAGTATTGAGTCTAAGGGTTAGAAGGCTAGGATTGGAAGCTGCCCTGAAGACCCAAGTTTTTCTGGAGACTAAGTCCAAATCGATGAGCTCAGCACGACGTTTCGTCGAACTCCGGTCGACGATCGTCTAGCTCAACTATTGACAGATCGTCGAGCTCCATTCGACGATCGCTGAGCTCAAACCTCATAATATCGTCGAGCTCTGGTCGACGATCGCTGAGCTCAACTTCTCAATATCGTCGAGCTCTGGTCGACGATCGCTGAGCTCAACTTCTCAATATCGTCGAGCTCTGGTCGACGATCGCTGAGCTCAGGTCGACGTTTTTGACTCTGCACTGGATCCTTATCTCTGAGCTCAGTTCGACGATCTTTGAGCTCAGATCGACGATTTCAGTTATCTTTCAGAATTCAAATTCAAATCAGATAGAAGTTATTCTGCATTTAATTCAGAAGATCTGCCAACCATTTTCATTTACTTCTGGAGCAAGTTTCAAGGGATTTTTCAAGGAACAATTCAGTGGACTTTCCTTCAGAACAGATTATGCAATTAAGGCTGTAATCAATGCAGACCAACGACTATCTTTGACAGAGTAATATTCTATTCAGACTCAGAGAATAAAAGAGAGAATGTTTTTGAATCAAGATATAGAGATTGACAAGAATAGGACACCTCTCAATATACAGAGTCTCTGAAAAAATATTCTGTCAACAAGAATTCAGAAGAACACTCATCAAAAAGAGATCAAGCTTTCAAACATTCTTCAGATCTCTTCAGCTCTCAAGTGTTCAAGGCCAACATCATTTCAAGACTCCAGACAATCAACATTTCAGCTTGCTGAAATCATCTTCTGCTGGAGATCTATTTTTGAAGGCCTATCACCCTCAGCAAAGCTCATCTTCCTGAAGATCAAGGACTCAGGGGGAGCTTTGAAATCAATCCACTTAGTCTTCTCAGTTGATTGAGAAAGAGAAGACTACCATAACTCTCTCAACCCCCTCTCTGTAAAGGGTTTTTCAAACTCCCTTCAAAAGTTTGAATCTGGTTTTTGAGCACCTTGTCAAAAGCTCATTGGTGGCAAGACACCTGATCAAAAAATCTGATTTGGTTTTTGAGCACCTTATCAAAAGCTCATTGGTGCCCAGGACACCTGATCAACTCATCCTGCAGTGGATTCCTACCTAGGGTGGTAGAAGAGTGGATGTACCCAAGTTGGGGAACCACTATATTTCCTTTTGTCATCTGGTTCTGCATGCTTTCTTTTTGTTTCTGGCCTAGATTTTCTTGTGCTTAGTTTCTGCATAGCTTAGTTTTGTGATTAGTTTTATTTCTGCTTCCCTGCTTACACTCATTACAACAATTGTTGTAAAGCTTTGCAAAAGTTTTTCTTTGTGTTTTAAAAAGCACCATATACTCTATTCACCCCCCTCTAGAGTATATCTGATATAGTTTCCCCTTTCAGCATTAATCTCTTTTAGATCCTCTGCAGATATCAAGGGCTTTTCTGCCTGGGAAGAAACTGGAGGAGGAGCTAGAACTGGAGGAGGAGAGCTATACATATCAGTACTTTCAGTAACTGATTTATTTTCTCTTCTATATCAGCCAAGATCAGTTCATCAAGATCAGGCATTAGAGAGTCATCCATAACAAAAATTGGAACAAAAGTGACTTTTTGAGGGGATGAGGTAATGGGGGAATCAGATCTGGGAGGAGATGGCAGGACAGGAGCCTCTGAAACAGCAAAACTAGCCTTCAGTTGCATGGCAACCTTGGGGCTTATGGGGGTGGTGTAGGGGACTATAGCCAAATATGTCTTTATGCTGTCTTCTGGAAGTTCATTCAAATAAGCTGTATCAAAAACATTCAACAAACTCAACAGATCTACTGTGGGATTTATAATATAATCACCAGCAATTTTTATTTCCTCTGTGACTTGCTCATCCAAATCCATATCAGACTCAATAAAATTAATGAAATCAAATAAATCATCATCAGCATCTGTATCTGCTATTCTTCTGCTTCTGCTGCTGCTTTTTCTGCTGCTTCTACTGCTGCTTCTACAGCTGCTGCTATTTCTACTATTGTTGCTGTTTTTGCTGCTACTGCTATTTTTGCTGCTACTTCTTCATAGAGTATCTCCCCCTGCCTTATTTTAGTGTGTACTAGAGCCAGGCCCCTGACTGAAGAGGGAGGAGCAGAGAGAGCAGAAATTTTGTTAGCAATAGAGGACATAGAGGAAGCAAGAGGTGAAATAGCCTCTACTATGAGGGTTTTGAGGAGGGGAGTGAGAAGTGCTATAATAGGTGGAATGATGGAGGGGTCCAGGGGCAGGAATGCAGAAGGTGTTTCAGTGGAAACAGAAGGAGGGATGGAAGAGGATGGTGGAGGAGGAGGTAGAGAGTCTTGCATTAGTTCATCTTGAGGAGAAGGAGTATGGAGGGGGGATGAAAGCAAATTAAATGATGGTAGAGAGGACAGATTGGAGAGGGGAATGTCAGCCCAATGTGGTGGTAGAGGAGATGAATGTGGTGCTGGACTTGGTGTAGCATGTAGTGATTAAGTTGGTGTACCATGTTGGGATGGAGGTGAGGTATGAAGTTGAATATGAGTTGGGGATATATGTATTGGGGATGAGGGAGGTGTGGGAGTATGGACTGCGGTGTGAACTATGGAGGGGAGTTGGTGTACCTTCTGAGAATAAGTTGGGATGGCTGGAGGTGATGGAGGTGGAGGAGGGATATCGTCAGTAGGGTGGGAAGTGGCTGGATCAGACGTGGTACTATCAGAAGGCCCGGAGGAAGAGTAAGAAGCCTTGGAGGGCTTGATGATGTTCCTCTCCAACCTGCCAAAGAGGTCACAGATGAGCCTCTTGGAGGCATTTATGAATATGGTCGTGGTGACCAGGGATTCAACAGCCTTTTCCTTAAAGAAGATTCCTAGAATCCTTCCAAAGTAAACCTCCTTTTTAGTGTTCTTTTTCTCAATCTGTTCAAACAGAATCTGCGCCCAATTTACTGGCTTCTTATTCACCACTACACATATCACCAGGAATTGATGCCTGGTTATGTAATCAGGGGCTGTGTGCTTGCCCAGCAGTACTTTCACCACAACATCTGCTAGAAATTTATACTCCGCAGATAGATGTTTCTTCAGTAGTTTATTTGGCGTTGCTCCAGAATAACCCATTTTATTCAGTTTTCATTAAATTACTCACTATCAATTTCCAATTCCTCTTCACCATTTATTAATCCAAAAATCTCTGTTAAAACTACGGGGGTAAGAGGGACTACATTACCAGATATAGTTCCTGTCATGGTGTCTTCATCTGTTGTGGAGGAGGTGTAGACCCATTTTCTGATCTCAGCGCCAGCTAACTTGATTCTGGTGGACATTTGATTCTTCAACTACTGATCTTCAAGCAGTTTCAGAATGTCCAGGAAAATTGGGTCTGAGTGTTGAATCGACCCAAAATCCATGTCAAATCCAGTATCGAATTTCATTGCAGCAAGATTACTTGTTGGAATTGCCATAGTGCACCTGCAAGAGAGAAATAGAGATCAAGTGCTATGGAACTGAAAGGGCAGGACGGAGGTTGAAGAAAACCTAGATATAAGGTTTTTAGAATATGAACCGCCAAACTCCATTCCACGAAAAAATTAAAAATTCTTCGATCTGAGGTCGACGAAATAATTTATAGTTAAAGAATTTGTCGAGCTTAGTCTGAAGATTTGAAAATATTTCGTCGAGCTATGTTTGACGAAAATTTTGTGAAGTAGATTCGTACATCTCCGTTCGATGAAAATGACTTCACTTACAGAGAGTTCGTCGATCTCCGTTCGACGAATTTCTCTAGAATTTTTCTTTGTTTGTCGATCTCCGTTCGACGAAATTTGAAAAATTTGTCGAGCATAGAAAGAAATCAAATTAAAGCCTTTTCATTTATCATTCCAAGATGATTTATAAAGAACAAGTGATTTCTTTCATCCAGGGGTTTGGTGAAAATATCTGCTCTTTGTAAATCAGTGTAGATATAAACAAATTTAATTTTGTTTTTGTCTACTCACTATCTAATAAAATGATGCCTAATGTCTATATGCTTAGTCTTACTGTGATGGATTGGATTTTGTGTTATGAATATAACACTTATGTTATCACATAAGAGAGTTGAATTATTTAAGTTGAACTCATAGTTCAGGAGTTGGTTTTGAATCCATAACATCTGGGAACAGCAATGCCAGCTGCAATATATTCTGCTTCAGCAGTTGATGTGGACAGAGATGACTATTTCTTGTAGAACAAAGACACTAATCTCATACCAAGGAACTGACATGTTCCTGAAGTACTTTTTCTGTCTACCCTTCATCCAACAAAGTCAGTATCTGAGTATCCAGTCAACTCAAATTCTGACTCACTAGGATACTAGAGTCCTATACGAGGACAACTCTTTATATATCTCAAAATTCTTTTTAGAAAAACTAGGTGAGATTCTTTAGGGTTCACTTGGAACCTAGCACAAAGATATGTGGCAAACATTATGTGTGGTCTACTAGTTGTAAGGTATAGTAGGGACCCAACATTGCCCCTATATAACTTCTGATCAATAGGTTTCCCATGTGCATCAGAATATATTACAGCATTAGTGGCCATGGGTGTTTTCTTTACTGAGGCATCAGCCATCCCAAACTTTTTAATAAGCTCTTTAGCATATTTAGCCTGGGAGATAAAGATATCATCAGGTAGCTGCTTCACTTGGAGACCAAGAAAGTAGGAGAGCTCAGTCATGCTACTCATTTCAAACTTTGAATGCATGAGGTCAGAGAACCACTTGCATAGTTTGGAGTCAGTAGACCCAAATATAATTTCATCTACATATATTTGAACTAACAAGGTTTTATCCTTTTCATGCCTAGTGAATAATTTTTTATCTACAATGCCTCTGGTGAATATATGCTCTATCAAAAAGCTAGCTAAGGCCTCATACCAAGCTCTTGGAGCTTGCTTTAAACCATGAAGAGCTTTATGCAATCTAAAGACATGAAGGATGGGTTGGAGAGATAAAACCTGGAGGTTTTTCAACATAAACCTCTTCTTTCAGTACTCCATTCAGGAAGGCACTCTTTACATCCATATGATAGACTTTGACCTTCTTGTATGCAACATAAGCAAGGAAGATTCTGATTGCTTCCAATCTTACAACTGGTGCAAAAGTTTGGTCATAGTCTATCCCTTCTTCTTGCATATAACCTTGAGCAACAAGCCTAGCCTTGTTTCTCACAATTACACCTTGGGCATCTAGTTTGTTTCTATATAACCATTTAGTTCCAATGACTGGATAGACTTTGGGTCTTGAAACTAAATCCCAAACTCTATATCTCTCAAATTGGTTGAGTTCCTCTTGTATAGCAATGATCCAGTGGGGATCTTGCTCAGCATCTTTTATGAATTGAGGTTCAACTTGAGAGTGGAAACAGACATGCATCATATCTTGGTTGAGTTGATGCCTTGTCTGTATACCTACTAACATGTTTCCAATCCCTTGAGATCTAGTGTGATCCCTTAGTGTGACAAAAACAGTGGGTGGAGTTGGTTCAGCAACAACATTTGGATTTAATTCCTCTTGTGGAATATTGTTTGCTATTGAAGGAAGTTCAATCACTTCTGTGCTTTCTTCTTCACTTCGTTCTTCAACTTATGGAGAAGGATGTGTTACAACCTCTTAGGTGAGGTTTAGTTCATCCAAACTCTCACACAAGTGGGGTACCTGCAAAGTGCTACTGGTAGAAATTTCTTTCTCCTTGTAAGACATGTTATTCTCATCAAAGGTTACATGTATTGATTTCTCAATTTTTAAAAAGATTTATTAAGTACCCTATAAGCTTTGCTTACTTGGGAATATCCTAGAAAATTTCCCTCTTCAGCCTTAACTTCAAAATTTCTAATATACTTCTTGTTATTATTATGTATGTAATATATACAACCAAATACTTTAAAATAATTGATTTTAGGTTTCTTCCCTTTAAGTAATTCATAGGGAGTCTGATTCTTAAGTTTATGTATCAAACTCCTATTCAGTACATAGTTTGCTGAGCTTACAACCTCTTCCCAAAAGTATAGGGGCATGTAAGCATCTGCAAGTAATGTGCTTGCAGCTTCAATTAAGGTTCTATTCTTCCTTTAAGCTACCCCATTTTATTGGGGAGTTCTAGGAGCTGAGAAGTAGAGCCTGATACCTTCCTTCTCACAGAACTCATGCATAAGAAGAGACTCAAACTCTGTATCATGATCACTTCTGATCAATGCAACATGAGTAGAGTACTCAATCTGTATGGTCCTGAGAAAATCTGTAAGGACTTTGAATGTATCTGACTTAGATCTCAGAAAAAACACCCAAGTGAATCTTGAGAAGTCATCTACAATAACTAGAGTATAGGATTTCCCTCCTAGGCTTTATACAACAATCGGTCCAAAGAGATCCATGCGTAGCAAGTATAAGATCCTAGGTGAATCACTCTTATTATTGATTTTAAACTAGATTTAGTTTGCTTGCCTAGTTGACAAGCCCTATAGAGGCCTTCCTTCTTGTAGGGAGCAGAAGGCAAACCTCTCACAAGGTTGTCTTTAGATAGCTTAGTAATGTTTTTCATATTGACATGTCCTCGCCTTTTATGCCAAAGATCATTTGATTAATAACTATATTAGTAGACAATGTCTGAAGGTGCAATGAAAATCTACTATGTATATGTTATCTTGTTTATTTCCAATTAAAATAGTTTGTTTTTCTTTATTAGAAATAATACAAGATGTTGAGTTAAAGTGTACCTGATAACCTTCATCATGTAGTTGGCTTATGGAGATGAGGTTATGCTTGAGTCCACTTACAGATATCGCCTTCTTGAAGGTGACTACTCCAATCTTTACTTCTCCAAATCCTTCAGACTGGCCATGCTTTGAGTCACCAAAGATCACCTTTGGTCCCAGCTTGGACTTAAGTTGTTTAAGTTATCATTGCTGCCAGTCATATGCTTGGAGCATCCACTATCCATATACCATTTTTTATTAACAGCTGGACAGTACTTACCTGCAAAGAAAATAATTAGTTGTTCTTGACCCAAGTTAACTTGGGTCCTTTGCTTTGCTGATAAGAAAAGCTAGATATCACAGAAAATTCAGATTGTGATTTATAGCCTAAGGGTGAAATCTTCTAGGTGGAATTATCCAATCAGCAAGTGGATTAAAAGGTTTCCTAGTTTGATTAGAGTTGATGTTATAGTTAAGATTTTTTAAGTCTGACTGGGGTCGACGAAAAGTTCTATGTTCGTCGACCAGAGTTCGACGAAATGGGATGAGATCGTCGATCTTTGCTCAGAGAATGAACATAGTCATTTTCTGTGCCCCAAGTTCGTCAATCTCTGCTCGACGACCATATACAGTTCGTCGATCACAATAAGATGAATAATTTTATATAGATCTGCGTTCAGAGTTCGTTGACTAGAGTTCTACGAACTGGCCACATTCGTCGATCTGAGTTCGACGAAATCTGCTGAACTTTGTTTTTATCTAAGGTTTTCTGGTTTCTTTTATTGTGATTTTTAAAGTTAGGTAATTCTTTTGTGATTTGTTTGTTGTTCATTACCTCTTTATCCTTAGATGACACAAATCTAATGAGGGTTGATAATATGTTCTTCTTGAGAATGTGGGGTAAACTTGATGATGCACCCAAGCCCGTTTTGCCATTCAGTCTGGCATTTGACTGTGCTTTTGATGTCCATCAAGCTTAAGGCTTATCCATT